>JBCJKH010021132.1:7986-28420 GCA_039877255.1 Loriculus beryllinus | reverse complement strand
TTTGAAAGCAAGCTAGTTATTTTGCACATCACTGACGCCTACCCATCCTTCACATTTCACGCCACTACTGCCCTTTTGTATTATACATCAAAGCACAGACCTCCTAAATAGCAGGATGGAAAAAAAAGAAAAAGAGACTCTTCTATGTTACTTACATTCCAACACACTGTTACTCCTTGCTTTTACTTGTCATTCTCTTTGAATTCCCTATTGATGTGACACGCTGGGACGTGGATATACTACAGATGCAGCATGATTCATCAGGAGTATATGGCTCCACTTTCAACAGAAAAATGCTTTTAGAAGATATCCAAGTTAATTGAGTCAATGTTTAGCACTAGGAGGTTGTTTTAACACTGTTTTTTTAACTTTCTCATGCTAAAGTGGTGTTGACATCTTCCCCACATCCCTGGTTTTGAAGTCAAGTAGCATGTTGTTAAAGGCTCTTAGGTGTAGGGACTGGGCTAAAGTAAAATAAGCCTCTGCTAAAATCTTAGTGCTGCATGCTAGATTGTCCTTTTCATTCTGCCTTCTTGTAGCCAAAACCAGTATTCAAATTAGTTCTGTGAACTTTATGAGTTAATTTTAACAAATTCTGACAATTTGTTTATCTGACAAATAACTGAAAACAGCCTTGTAGATGTGAGAAATCACAGCAAACCAACCAGGATAAAGCAGTACAAAGAGATAAAAGGACAGACAACAAAATAATAATAAAAAATCCAATAGGTTTAGATAATACGAAAAAATAATGAGGGATTTTAAAAACACACTGTTGGCAGAAAATCCTCATAGCTGGTAGACATTTCATCGTGACTAAATCTGACAACTATCTTGAATTTCTGACACCTGACAAGTTAATCGCGTCATTTGCAACCCATTACCAGCTCCAGCTACTCTCATTTTTGAAGAGAAAATACCTGTCCTCAAGCAAATCTATGACTCTAGAAAACTATAATACAGTAGCTTGTGGATGATGAATAGCCTTCAGGAGATTTTACTGTTTCTGGAAGAAGGGGATGTAATTATCTGCAGACATAGAGAGAAGGAAAGAAACTCTAGAAAATAACAATTCCATGAGCACATAATACTGGCATAGAGTGACAATCCTGTCTATTCATTCCTGCCTCTCACCTCCTGATAGCTCTTAGCTGGAATTGTCTCCCAGCCCGCAGAGGATAGGGGCAGTACAAGGGCAGCGTAGTGGGAGCAGGAAATGATTGCCAGCTCAGTAGAAGGAAGATGAACAGGACAGATTGTCTGGCAGCAGGGTAACTTTGTGCTCTCTTAAAATGTGCATGGAACTAAGTCAGCAAATGTTACATAGAATAGAATAGAGTAGAATAGAATAGAATTAATCAAGATTGTAGAAGACATCTGTAAAACATCATCTAGTGTACATCAAAAAATGACACTGAACTATCTAATAATTTTTCCAATTTTTGCAATACTGCATTGCTATGATCTCAAATCTTTTAAGATGTTACATCATTTTTACTTTTGTATTTATTAGAATGAAATTTATAAATTCCTAACACATTATGGCATGTCTCTATCTCCATTTCTGTTTGGAAACTCTTATTAAAAATTATTTCACACAAAAGTATATAATGTTTTAAAAACTGTATTTGAATGACATTCTAAAATGTAGAGAGTAAAAGATGTATGAGCAATGGGAAAAGTAGTTGGACATGAAAACATACAGCAACATAAAAAGAATTCAAGATTAAAAGAACAAGCATTGTATGAAACACAAAGATAGAATAAATTACAACCCTGGCCTCGAATCTCATTGAAATACTAAATTTACTTTTAAAATTGTCATACAGTTTCTATCAAAATTACACATTATTCCAGATCTAGAAACCTGAATCATCAAGTTAAGGGTGGCAGTATTAGCACATAAACCTCAAAAATTCCAGGGTGTAGATATAAGAAACTGCTTTCTGTCCATGCTGATTCATATCAGTGAAGAGTCCAGAGCAGTTTGCTTTACAAGCAGTTCAGTAACCAAATGTGACATTCACAAAACTGCCAGATGAATGATAACTGCTTAATGCAGGAGGACAGTGGTTTCACTCATCTCTGGGTTTCCATTAAATTCAACAACTACATTTAGCACATCCACAGGACATATTTAAAAGGAAACAGAAACACATCACCTTATCTGTGATACAGCTGAACAAAAGACAGAGATGTCTTAAAGCTGTGGATTATGAGAGATACTAAATAGCACTGTGTCATAATACCTTTAGTAAGTGTTAATACAAGACACAGAAAATACACACAGAGAATGAAGAAGACATTTTTCTCCTGGGCCACATATAAATACTTAAGGCTAGGGAAAAGACACAGTAATTTCTTACTGATTGTCAGGAGAACAGAGGAGGAATATTTCTCACCAGTAAATCACTGCTCTGTCTGCCAATAAGTAATCAGTTATTCCATGCTGCTACATCTCAGCTGCTCTCACTTGCTACCAAGATGTATCTCAACTTTGAAAAAAAGTCTCTAGATATAAAATTTTTACTGCTTTGTAACTAATGCATTTTTTCCCTCAAGCTCTACTGCAGAATTACTGTTGAAGCTCAGTGTAAAAAAAATATTGTTGCCCAAATTCTACCAAAACAGACTTTATGCAGAATGAAAATCAAAGTAGTCACTCAGGCCCCGTGATTATGAAAGATAACAGTGCAGAGGCAGAAAGAGGAATCTCTTGGGATGGGACAGGTAAGGAGGACAGACAGCATCTGGTATCCTGCCACAGCAATGCTCTCTGGAGTGATCAAATTTCATCCAGAGCTCAAACTGAGAGGTAAAAAAATTCCAAATGATCTCTCTTCAGAAGCAACTGGTATACGTCACCACAGTTAAAACCTTTCTTTTCAGAGCTGCCAGGCTTGCTCCAAGCTACAGAGCAGCAAAACTAGCTGCTTAGGCAAAAAGAATGAAAAATCAAAATAAAGCCTAACATACAGTGACAAGAGAAGCAAAAAATTCTGGCAAATCAAACAAAAAAAGAAAAAATTTACATTTTATGTCTAAAATTTTCCTAGATTTTCTCGTATTTTTAATACAAGCATAAAGTTGTAATCAGGTTTCAATTAATATTATTGACAATTTATTATTCATATTAATTACTATGATTATGGCTATAATGAAACAAAGCAAATTAATCACTTTCATGGTGATATTGTTTCTTTACACTTAAAAATCTAGGTTTTTTGACCAAAAGTTTGGCAGATCTATATTCCAAATCACATCCATCCAAAAGTTGTATGAGCTTTTTTACCTCAACCATTTGGTCTGTGTCAGGCTTTTCCAACCTACAGCAGTAACAGCACACACTTACAGCTTCCTAATTTTTCTAATTATCAGCATAATTTGCAGATTTAGAAGCACACAATTTCAGGCACCATCATCTTCGCATTTAATTCATTTGTAATTGAATTTGTCAAAGTATATCCCATCTATCACTTTTGATTTAAGATTAGTATCTTTGTGTAATCTCAGGAACAATTGCTCTTCTGTTATTACTCTAATATAGAAATTAAGCAAAACTAATTAAGCAAAACATTAAACAAAATTAAACTATAGAGTAACATTCTCAATTTGTATAAATAGTTTTAAAAAGGAAAATACATAGTGGAATATATATTGCTATATGACAAATAAACTAGGTTTCATGATACTAGGGAAACAGGTTGAAATTTTCCACTCTCCTCTTGAGACCTATAAAATTGCACTTGGGTAGAAATGCCCTCCAGACTCAGGTAGTTCTTTGATATCCTCTGCCCTACAGCACTATTTATTTTAGAGCTGAATTACTTTAACATTAAGAACAAAATACCAGAGAAGCTTGAATGCAAGAGTCTTCTAGGGAACCACATCTGGTTCTGATTGATTTAGAAAATCCATATTTGTTATCCTTAATTTTATTCCCCCTTGAAAAGGTATCATTACAAAATACTTCTCAATTTTAGCAAGGTCTAAATGTTAGAAGCACAATTACTGTGAAAAATTACTTTTATTAGCCTTCTTCCTATGAATTTTGACATTAGTGCAAACTAAGATTAGATTAACAAAATCTAGGATGGAAATATTGTTTGCCAATATAGAGGTTAGATGAACAGGAGGTCGTGTCTCTTAACTAGCTACTGAGACTAGGGAACAAGACTTATGATACAAGGGTATAATGAAAATATCATTTCTGTTCTCAGCTATGGTCAAATAATTAAATCCAGAAGAAAAACAGTGAAAGCATTCTCCTTGTTCCACAGTTGAGGGAGGGGGTAAGACAGAAGGCTTAAAAATTCATAAGTAGCATGGATAAAGTAAATAGGATGACCTAAGCTCACCATACTTTCAACCCCTATACGCACACTTTTTTAAAAAAATACTATTAAAAAAATTGAAATTAGCACCGAAGAATGTGAAATAACCTTTAATTTAGGACTCCAGTGCTGAAAATTCCTGAAGGTTGGCAAAGCATACTACAGAAGTGTGACTGTATGCTTGCTTTATTCTTTTCACAGAACCACAGAATAGTTTAGGTTGGAAGAGACCTTCAAAGCTCACCTACTCCAACACCCCTGCAATGAGCAGGGACATCTTCAACTAGATCACGTTGCCCAGAACCACATTCAGCTTGGCCTTGAATGTCTCCATGGATGACACATCCACCACCTCTCTGGGCAACCTGTGCCAGGGCTTCACCACCCTCAATGTAAAAGATTTCTTCCTTACTTCCAGACTAAATCTCCCCTCTTTCAGTTTAAAACCATCACCCTGCATCCTACTGCAAAAGGCCCTGCTAAAAAGTCTTCCCCATCTTTCTTATTAGGCTCCTTTTAAGTATTGAAAGGCCACAATAAGGTCTCCCCAGAGTCTTCTCTTCTCCAGGCTGAACAACCACAACTCTCTCCAACCTTCCTCACAGGAGAGGTGTTCCATACCTCTGATCGTTTTTGTACTCTTTTAGGTAACTACTATAGGCAGAGGGGCTGTATGGATCCTGTGTGGCCTGAACAGCTCTTATCAGGTTCACTGGCAGGTAGCAATGTTCCACAGTTAAAAACAGGTCCAAGGTTACACAGAAATAAATAGAAGCCCAAAATTAGATACGGAAGTTCCATGTGATATTGAGTTCCAGTTATTATTTCTCTGTAGGATATAGTTGTGGATGTTCAGCTGGATACGAGTATTGCAATGAAGGGATATATATTTTAATTGGAAGAAATAGTTAATAGGGTGACTAAGGTAGTTTGGAAATAATCCTAAATTCTTTGTCTATAATGCAAAAATTACAGAAGTTTCCTGTGACAAGTTTGACTGAAGGCATAATCTTCATGAAGAATGTAGCTATGACAGGTATGAGCAGACACAAAAGCCAACAGCTATTCAGCTTACACTAACTCAACTACCCACAGCTGATCAGGTCTCTAGACTTGACAGTTTATATTGACTATAATGGAAGCTTAAATAACTAATACATGTATAGACACCTACATGGAGACATCTAAACATAGGTTTCTTAATCTGTAGCTGAATCGTGCCACACATAATCCAAATGTGCCATGACTATTCTTATTGAAGGAATGCATATTATAATGCTTTTATGATTTTATTATCTTCCAGACAGACTTTGATAGCTGACCTCATTTAGCTTTCCACTTAATAGCTGTTTGATGATTTGCCAAAACCAAAATCATGTGTACAGATTGTTCTTTGCTGAATCAATTGATTCAGGATTTATTTTCAGGATCATGTCTGCCCCATTTGCAGATGTTCTGTTCTTTTTAATAAGGACAAGCAAAAATACAAGTCTTGTTAGAAAAATCACTTCTGTCCTGGTATTCCAGTCTGCACTTGTCTGAAAACTTGCTGCTACTATTCATTTTTTTAGTCAGAACCAATAAATCTCACACTTCATCCAATTTTTATTTTCAGATAGGATTTTCAAAGAGACCAAAAGGATTAGAGTTTTCAGCTCTTATTAGCAGTTGCTGGGAACTGGGCTTTTAACTCTTTGAAGCTTCTTACCTTACTCCTATAAGCTTTCAGATTCTGCAACTCTGACTCAATACAGACAGCAGCTAATCACTGACACAAAGCATGCTTTAAAGGACTTTTTTTAACTCCAGGACCTACTTACCTGACCATAACCAAAGCTGATGCCTGGATCACTACAAGCTTGCTAGCCAGTATTATTACTCCTTAATAAATAACTTGAAATGTCAGCCTGTTCTTTCAGGCTGCTTCTAAAAATAAATGAAATGGGCCAGCAACAATTCTCTGACCCTGGAACTGTTTAGCACAGCACGGCTCACATCCATCTGGCAGACTTCTCTCACTCTACTCCTACCTCCTCACCCTTCAAAACAGAACAGCTGCATCCTACCTGTTTCTCCGCAGTGGTCGCTGGCCCATGATATTTCCCTAGGCCTTGCCTGGCACTTATTTAACACTCCAAACTCCACCATGGATGTGAGCATGCTAGGAATTCAGCAGTATGGATGATCATATATTTGCTCAGGTCCAAATTTTCACCATTATTAGTTATTAAGAAAGACATATCCTCATGCACCAATAGTATGATGCAGTTTGGGTGACAAGTTTTTTTTGTCTGGAACTGTAAGGAGTAGACTTGTTGGTGGGTACATTTCACTGAAGATTTTTTTTATTTTCCCAAAGCAAATTATATTCTTCCCTTGGGATCCAGCTTTCTCTGTCCCTTCTTAGCCTGAAGATGTAATGACATTCTCTGAAAATGGAAAAATTACTCAAAAAATCACTTAGTCATCTCTTCAGCGTGGCGAGCTCCCTCTGCCAAGACTTGACAGTGTGAGTTTCAGAAGACAGCCTTAACAAACCCCTTAACAAAAATATTTTGAGAGGTGTCTATTTAAATCACCTTCAGAGTACATCTAAGTGTAAAAGTCAAAGACCTACAGTCTCAACTATCTGGAAGTTTAACTACAACTTTGAGACAGATTCCCAAATCCAGACAAGAGAAAAGAGTTTAGAATGTTGCTTCCTCTCCACTCCCAATTGTTGCTGTGCATTTCTTGGTGCCTCAGGCTCTGAAGAGCCTCATTTCTATCAGGTACTTAACTCTTCCTGTTCCTTGTTCAGAAAATTCTGTTTCTTAAACCAAAATTGCTTAGCTAAATAATTCATACGCATTGCTGGCAGAGGTGGTCCTAATAGTAACAAAGTTCTTTGGATCTGGTCCTCAAGACTTTTTCTGCTTCTTCCTGCCTAATTCAGATATCATTTCCACTTTTTTTATTCTATTCTCACTCTCAGTCCCTTCATATTTCTCTGGTTTTGGTTCTCTCATTTTGAAAACATAACTTGTTCCTTAAGCAATATGCTTCTTTCCCTCATGTCCTCCATTTCACCTCTTCTGTAATTTTTTGAGGGAAAGGTGTTCCTTGTGTTAGGTCTGTTACCTGTCTCTTTTGCCATGCATTAAAAAAATCACCTGTTGCCTTATTATATTCTGATTTTATCCTTCACCCAATCCTCTTCTAGATACCGAAATCATGTATTTTCTGTGTGAGTTCTTTCTTATGCAAACCACCATTTTACTGTAATGCTCCTAGGCAGTGAAAAAAGAGCTGGAAGTGGAGCCTCCCTGTTCTGTCCCTTGGGAGCTGCTGTTAAGCTGAGACCCTGGGCCGGAACTTGAGCTGCACTGCAGCTATGCTGCCAACATATGGATGATTGGGCATGCACCCTATTGATCTAGACCCTGACCCAGACCTTCAAACTTAACATCCCTGATCTCAGGGTTTCTCATCACTATGGGCTTGATCAGTGGCCTGGACTTTCAGCTAAACTTGGCTAAATTCACCAGATCTGCCCTACTTGCCTCACTCAGGTATAGTGGGACTGGCTCCTTGTCAATGAGGTTACTGCCCCTGCCAGCCTCATTGCCATCCTTGAGATTCTGGCTTGCTATCCTTTAGAGAGCAGTCTGCTTTTGCTGTTCCCTGGCAGATTCTTTCTGAGCCATTTTTCATTCAGACTTTTACTTCTGCTGAAATAGCACTTTGCTTTTATCATCTAAGAGACAAATACATTCAAAAAGCTCCTGCTTCTTAATTAATTTATTTAGATAGTCTGTATCAATCTTACCCTTTATGACAGAAGCAGGTTTGGGTTTTGCAATCATGCAATCAAATATTTTTTCCTCTTTTCTTTCTTAGCAACCTTTCAGGAAATATGAAGATTGTAATCACTTTCACTTATTAATAGGCATCTCCTGAGTCTTAGCAATTTCCTTCCTAGCATTTCCTAGTGCTTTCCTTATTTCATATGCCTTTTCTAAAGAGGTTTTCTGCTTCAAAGCTATAGTTTCTATTATTACATTGAAAACATGTCTTTCCAGTTTTCCTTCAATACTTTTACTACTTCCTCCTGGTTTAGTTCTATTGACTCCATGGAGACAAAGAATTGAACACAGACATAACCTGATAAAATACTAGTCTTCAGTTGTCATCTTGATTTACTACTACATAAAAGTTACTTCCTATCTACCTGCACTCATAATTCAAATGTGAAGACATGAGCTTTGGACTTTGTATGAACACTTCAGTCTTTTGATACTTTTAGAAATACTCTTTTGTCTCTTACTTTCTACATTTTTTCCACATTTTCACCATTTCAGTTCTATTTCAACATCTTATTCTTTTTAACATCCTTTCAAAAGACTGAAGGGTCAACAACTTCTTTTGTTGCAAAAGCCATGTAATTGTCACACTCCTCTGTTGTTGTTACAGTTTTTCACAGAAGACTTTAGGAATAAAAATGGAAACATTAAATCAAAGCATCTAATTGTTTACTCCCCCTGAAAGTTTGATAGTTCTCTAAAGCCCATCCTGACCATTAATGTACAGTAACATGTTATTCTTCTCCATAAGTTAATTATGAAGAATGCAGAATACTTAGGAAAAATTCAATTAAGTTAAAAAATACATGTAATTTTATTCTTTAATACAAGTTCTTTCTTTCACAATACAAAGGTTGCATAAAAAAATACTCCAGTAATTAGTCCCTTGGAGTATGTCTTTATTGAGAAAATTTACTGTCAATGATTCAATCTTTTTATGAAAGAATTTATACTATTATGATCTTCATTTGTGTAAAACCCTTTGCTCTGAGTCATTCAGCTGATGGCTACTTTCCAAAATACTGGAATTACTCATCACAAATCTACTGTAGTGACAGCAATATAAGTTTTGAATAATGGATTTAAGAAGTCTATATCACATTTTGGCTCATAAAATGCATTATCACAAAACAGACGTTTAATATATATGCACAGTGCAGCAAACTTCCAGAACTCCACAATAAAGTAACACATGACGTAAGAAATTTAAGGTTTTCTTTAATTTTGTAAGTGAGTTGGGATCCAGTTTAGAAAAGGTTGGTGTTATCATCACAGAAATATAACCTTTAACACCAGAGTTATTATTACATTCAAAGTGGATGTTAATTGAAAGCCTTCATCTATTTTTCAGAGCAATGAATAAACCTGGTGATAAATTAGATGTTTTCTTGATAAGCAAAAGTGACAAAGGTTGTGATATCATCTTTCCATCTTCTACCCTTCTTCTTCCTCCTTTTTGTATTTCAACTTTCTATCAGGTTCTGCATATTCAATACATGCCCAAGGAAGGCAAAGGAAAACAACCCTTAACATCCCCACCCAAAGAAGTCTCCTCATCTTCCTCAACTACAAGCAGAAATTACATATTGTGTTCCAAATACAATAAGGGTAGAAGGAACTGGAAGAAATTCTGATAGACCAGCAGCAAAATTTTGAGGCCCTCATTAGCAGGAGTGGACCTGAGGAGTGGAACAGGGTTGCTGTTAATACTCTTACTGCTTTTTGTGTTCTTCAGAATTCAGTAGGGCAGAACTAGGCAACAATCTTAAATTCCCCTAAATTTGTCATTCACAACAAAGCACAGAGCAAAGTTCATCGTGAGAATTAGTGGCCTTATCACTATGATAAATTTATCTCTCATGCTTTTTATATATAATTTTACTGACTCTGGGTTGGGGGGTAGGAGAGAGAATAGAAGACAGAGAAATAAGTTATTCTTTTTCCAAGTGCAGAGAAAAATACAAAAGCTATTGGTAAAATGTTCGTATTTTCAATATGTCTTAAATAGATAGCCATGGATCTCACCCGCAAACCACATGGTGACAATCACGAAGAGACAGCTCATGTTGCCATCTTCACATTGTTTTATTTCATTAGTGTAATGGGAGATGTACATTTCTGGCAACATGACTAGTGAAATACGTTCTAGATCAAAACTTCACTGCTATTCCGACCAGTACAATTAGTACTGTTCTCTTTTTTTCATTATGCTTTCTGAATTTGAGCAGTAAAATAACTAGAAAATTATCATATCGTGAGACTCCCCATTCTAGAAAGAGATCTGGATACTCTAATTTAAGTCGGTAAGTTCAACCTTCTTCCAGTTTTCCTCCCTATCCCACCACAGGAAGGGCAAGCAACTGCACGGTACTTAATAATCGCCAACTGAGGTTAAACCATGACATTGAGGATTTCCTAAAGATTTAATTTAAATATTTCTTTTCAGTCTACATATGCCAAATACAATAGGAACCCCCCTGCAATACCTCAGGTTTTAGTCATGCATTATTATAAAATCAGGTAAAAATTCACAAGGTTGTTGTAAAAAAGACAGGGATCCAGCAATTTTGTATTTAAAAAAGTAATTTCTATAAGTTCAAGTCATGAATAGTCTCTCACTATACAACGAAGAACCTGTCTACACTGCAGAAATATGACAAACATAAACTCATTGCTTTTCTCTGGCCTTTGGAGGACTTGTATATTTGAGGAGTTTTTTAATATAGGCTTACAAGCACTGTCATAAATTATTCAGAGTTTGATTTTATATTGGATTTGTTTCACAATGCAGTGATCAATCTGTGCTACTTTCAAAAATGAGGCTGGCTGGCTGGCTGGTGAAATGCAGAAGTTAATAAATTCTGGTTTAATTGTCTATAGTCTGTCATTGTTGCTCAGACAATGGGTCAAACATTCGGTTTATTAGTGCAGTCCATAATGACTGTTTTGCTGCATACTCAAGACCCAGTTTCTTCAGTTCATTTTTATTTTTTATTTAATGAGCTACAGAAGACCTATCATGTGGATTGATGATTCTGTAATTCCATTTGTTTACAGGTTTTGCACAGAATTTTATCATTAGCAGGTAATTACCGCTAACTTGTTTTCTGCCACTTTGCTCCTCTGTTCTCGCTGCAGTCATAGAAAGGCACTTCTTTTGACACCTTCTTCACTTGCACAACTGTTTTAATATTAAATATCTTGCTAATTTTTAGTGGATTAAGAATAGTCTATTTTGCTCAGGAGATGGTTTGCCCATAGAGCAGTATGGTCAGAAAAAAATAAATGACTATGCCCTCCAGCTAAGAATAAATGGCATCTCATGTAGCTGAAGGAAATGTGTCAGTACTGTTAACAAAGAATAAGGAAAACTTTTCAGTAAGTACACTAGGCAAAAAAAAATCCCTATAAGTTTTAATGAGATGTGGTAATATACACCAACATTTCTCTTCCTAAATACTTGTAGATTTCTCTATTTGTTTTCTAATATAGTTACAATCTTACCATTTTTAATTTTTTACTAGATTCTTTTCAATCCTACTATTGCCCCTCTACCTTCATACTCCTCTTTTTACTGTTGCTGTACTAAACTTGCCCTCCATTGTCATTTTCTGACCATTCTTTCCAAAACCTGCATTATTTGAAAGTGATTATGGCATTCTGGAAATAGACATTCAACAGTTGAGAAAAAAAGGACAGGACAAGATAGGATACGATAGGATACGATAGGATAAATTCAGTTGGAAGGGACCAACAAAGATCATCTTGTCCAACTGTCAATAGTGTGCAACCATCCCATGCAACTTAACAGGAAGTTGCCACTTAAGCTCCTGGTATCTTTACATTTGGAGATCACTCTAAATCACAGTTAATTAACATTGAAAACTGCAGGTAAAAACTTTTCTATATTAGTGTAAATCAGACTTTCAAAGGAAATACCATATATTGACATGAGAACAATACTTCTTTCACCTCAGGAATAAATGCAGCCCATCTGAATGGGTAAGCTGCATATTTGCACATGGGCATCACATGGAAGTGACTGAATTTAGTAGAGGGTATAGACTTCTTTATCCTTTCAAGTAAATCTCTATCTGACAGCATTGCTGAAATCCTGAACGGAAAAACAAACATAACCTAGTAGAAACAACAGAATGACAGCATCTGGAAAGCAAGCAAAAAATGTTCTTAAAAATAAAGGAGCATGATGAAAGTTCCTTTTGGAATTTGTGGTTTAGGCATTACTCAGTTCATACCAACCTAATCCCCACACACATTTCTTTTGAAAAGATCACAGAATTTACCATGTACCATTTGCTGGGTTTTAACCTCTATAAACTAAAGGAATTTTGTAGAGCTTTGTTTATGGAAGTGGATGACAACTAATTAAATACAAAAATATTCCACAGGTTTCTGTGGCAGCTGGGTGAAGCCAAATGAAACTTCAAACCAGTCCAGTTCTACTGGAGGGACAGGGCTCATTTCAGTTAAATTGGCAGTATATGATCTCTCTGTGATAGAGAAGTGCTTCAGAGAAATATTCATCACAAAAACTAGCAACAAAAATTTGCTAGCAACAAAATTAGTTTTCAGGAGCTGTCTTCTATCCAGCATTCACACATAAATATTTTGCACAAATGATTAAAATGACCTGTGCAATTTAGGGCATATAAAAGCTACAAATACTACCTTTTGCCTCAAAGTCTCTAAGCATTCCAGACTGACAGAAAATGCATGGTTTCCCAAGATCTGCACTTGAGTCACTAACTTGATTATTTTTGCAGTTGTTTGTTGGTTGGGTTTTTTTAAGTTGAAAACTGCTGACAAAACCCTCCAGCCACTTTTGTTTCATTCTAGATACAACCTTTATCTGCCTTTCCTCAATTCTTATTTACCTTGAACTATAACAACGTTGACCAAGTTTGGCATACGTCTGATATATTTGTCTTTCAGCTGTATTTTGAATTTATTTTTACACAGCTTAAAAGCGCTCATCTATTTTTAAATTATAAACACATAGGTACAGGCCTGATCCTATTCTGTCTTATTCCAAAAGAAGTCAGAACCTCTCTGAAAAAAAGAACCTCTCAGACAAAAGCTGTAGAACTTCCATCTGATGCTCTAGCCTTTTGCTCAAATCCTGGTGTGTAAGATAAGTAGCCTTTTCATTAACTTTCCTATTTTCCAGGAAGCTTCTTTATACTCCTAAGCCAACAGAACTCCTGTCCTCTGCCTTGGATATCATCCAAAGCATTAACAATGATTGCTGAAGTTGGCTTAATACCTCAGTAAATAAAACAGTTATACTTTCTACTTCATATTGGCTGTCAGCCATCTTCTATGTTCCCAGACAACACTGAACCTATGTATCAGCAATAATATTTAGCTGCTACTTTGGAAGAGCTAAAACTGTGAATCTCTCTGCAGATAAACAGTTAATCAGGGTGTTCTTACTTGCATGATAGTCTTAGCACTGTTTTTACTCTAGTGTTTCACTGTAAGCTATCTATTTCCTGAGCAAAACAGACTATATTTATTCCAATGAATTATTCTGACTGTCTTCTGTTCTCTTACGATCCCATATAAATGAACTCACGCACACTATTTTTTCCTATTAGCAGCAAAGGATAAGAAAGACAAACTGGTTTAGACTGCAAAGGAGGACCACAGGATGATTTGTTTGCATTGATGAAAAGAACCCTGAATCTTGAGTGTCTCTTTTATGTTAACCATGTGATTTATCAAGACTGGTCTATCAGGTCCTTTATTTTTACTATAAACGCTTGTTTTACATGTATACACTTTGGGTGCAACACAGCACGTACATTTTAACTGAGATATGCCTAACGGCTCTTTGTAGTTTTTCATTTTAAATTGAGTGGGGCTTTTCCCAGTTGCTCTGTGATGTTTTAAAATCAATTCATTAAAATGTACATTTTCTCAAGCAACTGCTTCATATATGACTGGATTTGTTGGAAGGATTTTTTTCAGCTGAACAGTAATGTGCTTCTACAGGAAGGAAGCTAGGGATGCTTTCCAGTTTGGAATCACAGACACATCATGTGTGTCAATGTTGATCTTTTCAACTGATTTCTAATAAAGCCTGAAAAGGAAAAACATGTAAGATAAGAAATGGAAAAACATACATCTGTGGAAAAATAGACCTTTTCTATCTGCCCAACCAGATCTGCATCTTCATTACTACTGCATCACTGAGAACAGACTTTAAATCCTAAATTGGCTGGAGTAAGATGCTCAGCATTCTCTGTCCAAAGATGAATGCAATTTCCCAGTAATTTTAGAAAGGGTGGAAACTGTAAGAATATTATGATCTAGCTGGATGAGGAGAAGGCTGAAGCAGAGCCAGTAGTCTTGATATTTTTAATATAATCACTGAAGACATATTTTTCATTAAAATCCCCAATAAGGGTAGGCATTTAACTCTCTTAGGTTCCTAGAAGAACCAGTGCAATCTTACTACTCTCATAATCCATTTTACAGGTAATAAAGAAAGACTGACAAATCCCCTATTACAGAGATTATAAACAGTCAGCCTGCTACGTATTTACTATGGAACAGCAACAAAGACACTTGCTGAGATCATTCAGCATCTGCCAAACTAGTTAAAACTAAATCACAGGAGACATTGGAGGATTTTAGCCTTTCAAGTAAGAATCTAAAATCTATGCAAAGCAATCTGTCTCACATTGCTTTTGTATTAGTTCTCACACCTCAACAGACTGTATTTTGCGATTTTTTTTTCTATTCTTGAAAAAAAAACACCACACACATCCCAAAACACTGACATAAATCTATATCAAAATCCATCTAATAAATCCCTTCCTTGAACAAAAGAGAAGGGATAGTCCAAACTGCTAATTCTGGTTTTCTACATCTTATCACTATCCCTCACTCCAAGAAGATAGGAAATATTTGAGTTAAGAGGATGTTTCCTGTAGGAAGAGGAAGGCAAAGGAAACCACATTGCACATGGATACTTACAATTTTATCTGAATCAGAATAATTGAAAAGCACATACTGTCTGAACAAAGATATGCAGCAGAAGGAAAACATAGCCTGTAGTTGACATTCATAACAACACTTTCAGATGGTCAGAAACACTATGTTCAGTCCTCAGCTAGTAAGGTGTTTCTGGCTACATCTGTCATCTCTTACAAATCACTGATTCAGACTGCCACATATTAAATTCTTTCAGAACATGTTCATGAATCAGTCAACCTGATATAACTCCTTCAGCCAGGCACTGTGCATCCATTTGCCTTCTTAATTTTTATCTCTTTTTGCACTGTTTACACTTGGAAAACTGACATCTGTTTTCCAGGGATGGTAAGTCATTATTAGCATTGCAACTCAGCAAGAGGGTAGATCTGGAAAAGTAGCAAAATCTTGCTAAAAAAAGACATACTCACTGGATAAAAAAAATGCATATACTACTTTCAAACAATGAAATTCCTGCTCTGTAATATAAAGCAAATCTACTTAAACATTAAGTTTGGACAACATATGCAAATTGATAAATCCATGCCACCAGCTCACCAAAGAAAGAACTGAGTGTATCTCCAGAAGAAGGAATTTATTCTGTAAGGTCACCTCAAACAATCCATTATTGAGTTTCTGCCTTTACGATATAAAGCTTTGGAAAACTGAAGAAAAAACCCAACAACTCAGACACCTGTAAAATAACTTGACACAGAGTTTTCAGCTAAGTGTATAAAAATCTCATTCAGCTTTTTTCTTGCTGTCCTAGAGTTCAGCCAGTGGAGCACAATGTCTCTTTTTATCTTATTTCTTCATCCTGTTCTGCAGGTAGTTCTACCTCATTACATAAGCTCAACAATAGTCTGAAAAATTGTATTTGGCAGCTTATTCCAATCTATGCTTCTAGGACTGCATAAAGCAGTGATGCTCAAACATTTTGGAAAGGTAATCCTTCTTTGTCTATTTTGGAAAGGTAATCCTTCTTTGTCTATCTTGGGCATGATATCTCCTCTTCCTGACAGCTACATAGGATTAACCTAATACACAGCATGGTCCAGAAGTGCAAGATTTTGCAATTGTTAGCAGGGGCTAGAATCCTCCAGAGCTGAAGGGTGAGAAGAGGCTGTAATTACTGGCCATAGCTGTTTCCATTTTGCAGGGAATTGTTAACTGTCAGCAATTAAAAATAGTTACTGCTACTGTGACAAATGGAAATATCTGCCTCAAGTAATGACAGCTGCTTGTAATTCTCCCTCCTGGACAAAAAGAACTGTTACTGTCTTCTCTGAGTACCGCTCTCAGGCTGTACTGCTAGAAACTCATCTTTGTGCTGCAGAAATATTGTCTATGAAAAGCATGGATTTCTTACTCGATCTAAAAGTGAAAAAAACCCCACCAAACTACAAACAAAGCACACACACACAGACATAGCCCTTGCCCTTAAATACTAGATCTAGTGAACTGTTTCACAGAAGATCAACTCACCAAAACCAGAACTTCAATGCAATCTCAGCTGGTGTTTTCTGCTACACTGCACCTTAGCATTTAGGTCTATCAAAGACAATGTGAGGAATTTGAGCAAAAATGTCCCTGCAGCCTCAATGTGACAAAAGACCTGCACCCCAGTTTCTGTGGACAACCCAAACCACAAACTGTTCCTATGGTCTTATTAACACCTGATTATTTTTGTACATAATGGGGCAGCTTCAAAAGGAGCAACTTACCTTTGAGTGTCATTAGAGCTCAGAGTAAAATGGACTAGCTGAGTAGTCTGGTGAGAGAGGCAAAAGGCACCATCTCTACCATTTTGGAAATTATACCTAAAGCCCCTTAGTCCAGCTCTTCATTTCCACCCTTCCATTGTTCTTACCATGGAAATGTTTGCATTTGCTCTTAAAAACTACTCTAACAAAGCATCTTTAAAAATCAAACAAACAACTGAATTTCAGGTCAATGTAAATTTGTCACAATTCAGCCACCATTAATTTAGACTGTTCTAGCCGTGCTGCTTTTTATTATGCTTCATTTACAGCAATTTTCTATGCACAGGATTCTAGGCTAACAATGTTCTGCCTTTAAATCTTAGGTTTGCATCTCCAGTAATCTTATGAATTATGTTAAGTTACTCATATTCTTGACTACCAGAATCAGAAACCTCTCTAGAAATGACTGGAATCCCTGTCAATAACACGGCCTTTCCATAACGGGTAAATATATCACAGAGTAATTCTATACTGAATTCAGCTAAGCACATCTTGAAAAAACTTGGATTTAATTCACATGTCTTGACTGGAACAACTAGATAGGGAAAGTTTCCAAATATCCATAATTATACAAATGGACCCATTCTCATTTTCTTTTTTACCACACTAGTCTGCCCTACATCATGTTTCTAGCCTTCATTCGCTCTGACAGTACACTAGGTCAGACAAAATTTTTTCTACCCCATGATTCTGAAGGGAAATCTCCCAACTCATGAATCACCTACTCCTAGTAAGACGACTCCCTCACTATTTCAGTAATTCTCAGATCCATAATCAAGCTTGACAGTGAAGCTGGCTTCCTAAAGTCTGTATTGCACAAAGTACTCTGAGATGTGTGATACAGGTGTCCTTCAGGCTTCTAAAACATAAAACCTTCTAAAAGGCATGCAGTCATTTCTAAATATTGACACTTCTTATGTTGCTGGTAAAACCTCATTAAAGTAATATTTTAAAAGAAAAGAAAGAATTAGTCCTCCTAGCTGAAATAAAAACTCCTTCCCAGAAACAAGAGAGTTGCTTGACCCACCATAACAGAGGTAGGTCAATATTTGTATGACATACTGGATCATCACCAATAGCTATACCGTATGTCACCAGAAATTTAATAGCATTTATGGCTTCTGTCATGCACTTATAGATCTTACAGATATCAACTAGCAGCCTTCTTCAGTGATCACTGAATATATTCTCTTTGCGGTCTAAATATTCTATCTAAACACTTCCTGGCTTGCTTTCAACGTTTCTTGTCATTTAGCAAGCAAAACAGCTGTGACACTTACTTGCCAGTATCTCAAACAAGCTGAAGTGGCCATACATTAAGGTGTTCAGTCTATAAGGCCACACCTTTCTTTAGGAAAAGTGCTAGAACAGCCCACTATTTTGAAGTACCACTTAACTACCACAGTTCTCTCTTCATAATTTTGAAAGGGCAGAAATATTTTAGTAGCTTCATTACTTCAACAGCTAGAAAAAAAATTGTAACATTTCAATAGGTAGAAAAAAATAGTGCAAAAACACGGAACAAAACAAACCTCTGCAGCATCAAAAATAGCTGTTCTTGTCTTACTTTTTCACAAATATCTGCTGGATCTTTTGCCATGAGAAAATCATACCATTATGTTTTCACATTGAAAGCCAGTAATTTACCTGCTCATTGACATTTTCAGTTCCACAAATTCGTGCATTGTAAAACGGAAGCAAAATATGGTGAAATTATTTTATATTGCCAGTTTTATTATGCAAACCACAACTGCTCCTGCTGTCAACAAGAAAGTTTAGTGCTACTGCAAAGCATTTAATCTATTCTTGCAAAACATGACATGAGCTGCATGTGAATTAGACCACGCCTCCTAATGACTCATATCTCATTTGTCTTGATAGAACAGATATTTTCAACAAAAATGTCTTTAAAAACACACCTTCCTTTTTCAGGTACAGTTCTGGTGTTACACATAAGATTCTAATTCAAGCAAACTAAAGGCAAGTGTGATTCTCACATGTTCTTATGGTCACAGCTGTTTTTTTTTTATTTTTTTTTTTTTTTTACTATTGCTGTATTGTCTAACAGTTATTTTTCCTGTCATTTGTATGAGACTTAAACACAATAGCAGGGGGTGAGCCACAAGAAGCCTTTCCCGAAAATAGGAGCATTCTAATGTCTAATCATAAGAAATAGTAAAGGGATAATGGACAAACTAGTGTCTGAAGAGACTTTCCGTTCATTTGTGAAAGATGACCATATTTCAGCCTCTGCTTGTTCCCTAAAAATATCTGCAGCAGTTGCAGAATGCTTAAAAGGCAGCAGCTCAAATACAATTCTCTGTGTGTTGTATGTGGAACACCTGCTGGCTTCCTTTTCTTTGATGTAGATTTTAGCAATAAATAAAAAGACTAAAGAGTCTATGTGAGCCACTGATACAGTGCCACAGGGGTGTGATCCTGTACTGACCCAAAGTCACAGGACTCATTCTATTTCTCCAGTGAGAAACACACCAGAAAAAGCTGCAGAAGGCAGCATAGAAAACTGCACTGCAGCAAAATACCAGGCCAAAAAGAATAATGATCCTTTTTCAGTCAAAAGAACAAAAAGTCATTCAGAGCTTTGGGGTCAAAAGCTATTATTGCTATACTTTGAATTCAGATTTGTCAGATTTTTCTGTGTGAAACTTCATTCCCAGTTACTATAAAATTAGCCAGTCCTATTCAGATCATGCAACTGCAAGCACAGAAGAGGGCACTAAACAGATAAGTGTACAAGAGTGGTTCTAACACTTTCTAATACTTGAAGAGAATCACAATAGAAAATCCTTCAGAAGAATTCACTTGTCTGTAATGCAGTATTTAAGAAAGCAGTAAGCAGTGGTAAATGCTACTGAACCAGTACATGAATGCATGAGAACCCCCAACTTGATTTCAGTATTAGTAACATATACGTATGCGCATACATACACATAAACGGAAAATATTTGCTTCTTGAGGATTTCACTGTCTATCCCAAAATGTAATGACTTAGACTGAGTACTACAAGTGTCACGACTGCTACAATGTGATGCCCATTTTTTCTAGTTTTCAACATAAACCAGCAAGATGCTCAGTTCTATCTTCATAAAATCATTTTACTCTGAAACAGGTAACACCATTTACATTGCACGAACAGTACAGGGATCAGTGAAGAAGGAAAAATCTACACAGAATATATTTCATAGTAAGGTAATGCACTCTGACGTAAAAGATCCACAGAAGTGTGATTTCAAGGTGAGAAAAGATCACGGTGAGCGCATTGTACATTAAAAACATCAGAAAATGTCATGAAGTATCATCAAGTGGTCACTGCAATCAGTCCACAATTTCTGTTCAAGTAAAATATTGCATCATATAGAATCATAGAATAGTCAGGGTTGGAAAGGACCTTAAGATCATCTAGTTCCAACGCCCCTCAAACTACTCAAGACTCCCTCCACTGGGCAGATAACATCTGTCTTCGGGAAAGAGGGTT
>JBCJKH010021131.1:0-14247 GCA_039877255.1 Loriculus beryllinus | reverse complement strand
TGCCAGCAGGTCGAGGGAGTTGGACCTTCCTCTCAGTACTGGTGAGGTGACATCTAGAGTGCTGGGCCCAGTTCTGGGCTCCTCAGTATGACAGGCATAGACATACTGGAGAGAGTTCATTGAAGAGCCATGAAGGTGACTTTGAAATTAAAAAGTGCTGTAGTGTGTAGGTAGTGTTAGAACTTCAGACTGTTTAGAAGCTCAACACTTGCATGTTCTTCTGAATTAATTAATTATTAGGGTCAAGATAAAACACAGTTACTAGAAAGACTAAAGTATCCATCTTGATGAATAATGATCTTAAATGTGTATTTACAAAGCTTTGACTTGGTGAGAATTTCTCAGAGTAAACTAGGAATAGTGTTTATACATTTTACAGTACATGTACTTACTTTAATATTGTAGTGGTTTATTTCACAAAAACTAGAAAATAGGGTATATCAGTATTATTGATGCTCTATATAGATTTTCTCAATAGAACAATATTTATCAAAGACACTTATTAAAACTTGCTGTCTTAAAGGTGATGTGGCAGTGAAAATGTTGAATGTTACGGCACCCACACCTCAACAGTTACAGGCTTTCAAAAATGAAGTAGGAGTGCTCAGGTAAGAATATTTTTAATGGCATAAAATAATGTGTGTATATTTAGACTTCATTAATTACTGAATTTTAGATCTCCATTGAAACACACTGGTTTTTTCCTCCATGATAATACTTAAAAAAAAACCCTGTAGCTTGCCGTTTAAAAATATTTCTCTGTATCTACTGCTAGTTCTTCTTTCCCCTGCATATGTTTGCCTATACACCTATGTTGTGAATATGTGTATGTCCAAACACTCAAGACAGGGCTGGTTTTAGCTATTTTACTATCCCAGGGCACAGTCAAGCCTTAGTGTGAATTGTAGGCCTTCCTTTCCTCTCATCCATATTTTGAGACTGAAGGAGAGCATGACTAATTGTTTTGAGCTACACTGCTGCCCCTGTTATTCGTTGTTTAATAGTTCCTGTTCAGTAGCCTTGACTTCTCTTTTGAGTTTTGGGGGTTTTTTAAATGTATTTCTCAAAATCACTTCCTGATATCCTTTTCTCCTATCTACTTGTACTTTCTCAGAGGAAGTCTTTATCCTGGGTTCATTTATTAAAAGGATCCATCAGTATGATACAATAGAATATTTATTGGGGACAACAACCATCAGTATCCGAGTACAGTCTTGAGCAGTCTCAAGCATTAATTCAGTTAGAGAAATAAAATAGAAAGGAGGCTTTTGCCTCTAGAAAACTGACTGATTTGCTGAGCCAGGCACATGCGCTGGAGGAGCATCCCCGGTAAGCCACATGGCGAGCAGGAGATGGTCAGCTTTTTTCCCCCAGGAAATGTTAGTTATAAAACAAATCTAAGCTCATAGTTTGGAAGTAGAGGCTTTCTGGTGCGTGTTGATAAAAGAGTTGTCCTACCTGCAGCCTCTGAGAATAGAATTCCATTTTGGATGCCCTCCTAATGGGAAGCAACATCTCCTAGCTGGACTGGAGTTACACAAAAGCAGACCTGTCTGCAAACTGTTGCTGTCCCATGGGGACTTAGTGGTAACAGCATCTTTTGAGCAGTCCTGTGCTGGGTTGCTTGCAGAAGCAGTGCTTACCCCGGAATAGCTTTTCTGTGTCATTGTCAGAAGGGCTGACTGCTGGAATAATTCATTAAATTGAATCTAGCAACATTATTATCTTAGTAGAGATTGACCCAACAATTTCTGTTTGGAAATATATGTTTAGATGGTGATAGATTTGCCTGAATTTATCCTTATTACCTGATCTGTCCCTGATCCGTCTGATTTCCTCCTGACCTTTTTTTTTACTATTTCAACAGGAAAACACGACATGTGAATATCCTGCTTTTCATGGGTTATTCAACAAAACCCCAGTTGGCTATAGTTACACAATGGTGTGAGGGGTCCAGCTTATATCACCATCTACACATCATTGAGACCAAATTTGAAATGATCAAGCTAATTGATATTGCACGACAGACTGCACAAGGCATGGAGTAAGTATTGTGTTACTTGTTTGCAAATAAGTGTTGGGACAATGTTTACTCCCTTCACACTGACTGACGTTGGCAAATAAGGCCAACTAATTAGTCACTTAGCCAAGCCCAGGGTCCTGCCTTGATGATCAGAGTGTTTGGTGAAGTGTTTGTTATTTTTATTAGTTAAATAGACTGTGTTATGTTTTTTTTGAACATAGGGAATTACAAATCATGAATGAAATATAGTCTTAAATAGGAGAATAAAGTTAATAGTTAATAAAGAATAAGTTAACCTTTCAATCTTTGGAGCAGATATTCCTGTTCCAGGCTTTATGATTGATCTTGACAGTGCAGATAGTCTTATGGTAGGAGGTAAAACATAGTTTAAAAAGAAACACAACACCCTGTGAACAATAGGATGTAATCCTGTAAGATAGCACAGAAGGCAGACAGCCCTGATAGCAAAAAGAATCAATTTTTTCTTTTCTCCTGTTAAGTACTGTAACTCTGTAGATAGTAGATTTCAGCATTTGAAAAAAATATGTATTTTGTTCTAAGCACTGTAAGTAATCCTTATTCTCATGAGGGCAAATGAGTTGAGTTAGAATGTATAAAACTAGCCCAATATTGTGTGCCAAAATCAGAGAAATTTCCCTCCATCTGGAAAATCACTATGATGACTGCAGTTCATCAGGCCACTTTTTCTACTAAGTATTCTATTACGTTTTTAATCAAGAGATGGGGAGGTGTTTGCAGCAGCCAGCCTCAGTCTTCTGATAGCCTGCTCATCTTCCCAGGCTCCCTCTGTAGGTAGTGGAAATGCAGAAGCTGTTTGAGTGTAATTCAAAGCAGAGACATAAACTGGGGTTTTTCCAGCAAGTTTGTGCCAATCTCATTAACTAGACAAAGAGTCATGGGAGACTAGTTGCCTAATTTAGGCTATATCTATGCTGTGGGGCAAGTAGTCTTATCTGTGTTCGTTGCAATTTATCCAGTCTGCAATCAAGGGATCTTTTTTCCCAGTCCCATGCTAGAAGGCAGACAGCATACTTGAGTACACACTGGGACTGGGAAGCACATTTAGCTCCTGCAATTTAGAAACACCTTACATGAAGCTGTGTCAGTCTTGACAGTCACTATTAGGGCCTGGGGGCAGAATCTGCAACACTGAATGGCACGTCAAAAACTACTGAAGTTCTTTTATTCTGAATATTAAATTAGAACTGAAAACCAGAAGTTGGTAGCGTCAGGTTTGAGCTGGAAACCTAAGCTTTAGTTCATAGACTTTTACTGCAGTTTTACCTTAATAAATATGTGCATTTTGAATATCTACAAATTCGTGTTTCAGTAATACAGTGGAGTTTGAATTTTTGATTAGTGAATTATCATTTAACCTACTTAATCTGTGATGTTCCGTTTCAGTTATTTGCATGCCAAGTCAATCATCCACAGAGACCTCAAGAGTAATAGTATCCTTTTCCAGAGATGTGACTGTGGAACATGACAGCATTCCTGTTTTTTTGGGGGGTGGGCTTTTTGTTTTGCTTAGCTTTTTTTCTGTCAGAAATGACCTTGCTGATGTAAAATGCTTCTTGTGTGTTTTTCCTGAGCTGAAATTACACTGAGAAGGGGTAATAACACTAGTAGCAAAGAAAGGAATACGTACTGTGTCTATTGATGCTATTGCCACAATGTAGGAAGTTTTGTTGTGGTATCAGCAACATTTTTGTGTCATTTGGTTGCTGCATGCAATGAAAGATTACCCTATGTTGACCATGGGATATTTTTGGCTTTTCTTGTATATGGCATTTCAAGAAAGCCGCCTGGACCATGGTCCTTTCAGCAGTGGCCCAGTTCTTCCTTCTGTAACCCTTAAGTAGCATAATTCACCATGTGACTGTGTAGAACTTGTATTACATGAAAACCTTCTTTAATGATGGTGAGTAGTTAAAACTGTTATGTCTAATGTTGCACATGTGTAGCTGTTTATTGTTCCTGTAGAACAGGACCACTTGTTTGTTTTCCCTTAACATTTCCCCCTTAGATATATTTCTTCATGAAGACCTCACAGTAAAAATAGGTGACTTTGGTCTAGCTACAGTGAAATCACGATGGAGTGGATCCCATCAGTTTGAACAGTTGTCTGGATCTATTTTATGGATGGTAAGCAAGGGGAAGTAGCAAGTTTATTTCAACAAATTTAGTTGCCTTTGTCAAAAGTTTCTAAGACTACCCCTCCAGCACACTGACATGTACAAACTGTCTTAAGCTGGAAAAGAGAAGCAGTAGTATGAATTACTAAACGAATATCTTTTAGTTCTTCTTTAAGCACATGTTTTCCAGCAGTCAGCAAAAAAACTTTAGTGTCTTCATCTCTTAGTTTGAGATTTAAACTGAATATAAAATGATGGCTGAGGAAAAAGGGTATGATTAATCCAGGGTTGAGAAGGTGAGAAAAGCCACAAAAAAGTCCCACAAAGGAGCAGAGCCAAAACGAAGGTGCACTGTAAGTTTTAAGCATTCAAGCATAATTACTCTCAAGAGCCTGCACAACTGGCTTGTCTTTAGAAGTGTAGCTGCACCCTCCTATGCAACTGTGCTTTTTTCTCCCCCCAAAAAACCTGAAGACTCTGTTACTGGGCATTATTTTCAGTGTTATTATAATCTAGTTTCAAAGTGGCTTCTTGGTCCGAACAAGGTGATTCTGTATAAATAAAAGGATGACCAAGCTAAAACAAACCAGTGAACTTTGGGGTTCATATTAACATCCACTCTCTATTAGGACCCAGTAACATCTGGAGGCAAGAGTGGGATTCACTCTGTTATATTTTGGACAAGTCCATGTTTTGTTCCTGGTATGTGAGGTGCAGCCTGACATGGTGAAATAAAAATTAATTCTTTCCTTTTCTGGTACAGGCACCAGAAGTTATTAGGATGCAAGATAAAAACCCATATAGCTTTCAGTCGGACGTATATGCGTTTGGGATTGTCCTTTATGAATTGATGACTGGACAGTTACCATACTCAAACATCAACAATAGGGACCAGGTAAGGGAAGGGATTGACTTCAGTCAGCTGTGACCTGAAACAGAGATAGATTCAGCCTTGTGAAGTGCACGTTCTGATGGTTTGTGTGTTTGTTTTGTGTTTCTGATGTTTTGTGTGTGTTTGATTTGCGTTTCTGATGTTATGGATGACATTTCTAAATTTTCTAGATCTGCCTCAGCCTTGTAGCATCAATTCACTTCACTAGAGGTATTTTGTTTTTGTTCTTTTCTACTTCAAGTATAGATTTTCAGCTTTTGAGCTGGTTGCCAGGATACTTATTAGGGAGAGCAGGTTACTTAATAGTAATCCAGTTTAGAATAGTTCTGAAAAGGCAAAATGATCCTCCATATGTTGAGTTATTCCTCTCTCCTCCCTCCCTTGCGTTGAATAATAGTTCAGCAATAGGATTGACAAAATGGAACAGCACTCTTTCTGATTTTTTATATTCATTTTGATCGTGAGGAACGCATGCACCATCTAATTGAATTTCAGGCTACCAGCATTTCTCAAATCCTGCTTGCTGGAGTTTGCAGAGTATGTGAATTCTGTAAGAAGATTACTTAATTGTGAACAAATATTCCTTAAGCCTGACAATACCACATGCCTCTAATGTATCTCCACAGGATAGGCACATTTGTGAAGGCACATCTGATTCATTATTTCTCTGTCTAATCTGAAAATAGTATCTGTGCATCAAGATCTTTGGTGTAAACTATTCAGTGTCTGGGTGGTGTTACATTTATGTTGTTTCTGTGTCCACATCCCTTGTTTTTTCACTGTTGGTACTTGAGAATTGCAACCATAGCAACGTTCATCTGTGAATGCCATTTTATAAGGCTGCTTCCATATCTGTCAGAACACTTCCAATTCATCAAATTTGGAGTGACTCTTTTTTTCTTTTTTTTTTGATTATTTTTATTTTTAATTGGGTTTGCTCTTTGGAAGATGAGAAATATCCAGATTCCTGGCCAGATGGATATTATCCTCTACAAGCAGTATTAGGGTATTGTTTCGGTTTTACCTTTTGAGATTTGAAAGATGAATCCAGTGATGTGGGTGCTGATGGTTGAGTGCTGAAGCAAGTTCTAAATTGCAAGTGAAGCCAACATATAAAATGTAATCTAATGCCTTGAGTTTTGTCACACCCAGTTGATTGAGAAGACGGAAGTGCTGCTCACTCTCTCTTGGTGCATCTACATCAGCTACTATGGCACAACTGGGATTCTTTGTGAGCAAAGCATCCTTCTTGTTTCTCTCACCTTGACAGATTTTTCTAGGCAGACTAGGACTGTTCTTTTAGTGATACTTTCCTCCAGTTAGAATAAAAGCTTAATCTTTGTATTATGGGTGAAGAGCGTTGGAAACATAGATAATAATGAATTCTTAATAATTTCAACTTAAGTAGTATAACTATTTAGAGAAAAGTAATTTTTAGATGATAACTCCCATTGCAGCAGTGGTAAGGGATGGGGTAGACAAGTCTTTACTATGAAATGCTGCTCTGGCACATGGAGATTTCTAAAGAAACCATATGGGAGTTTTAATCTCCTTGATGCCAGCACAGATGCGACTGAATCAGAAAGTTGAAAAGGCACCAGGATTGTGTTAGTACAAATAAAATGTATAGCTTGCATGAGGTGTGCGCGTTTTCTGTTGTTTTTGCCAGTGTCCAGATACAAAATAGTTACACTTCATTAAATATAAGGTATGATACACCTGCTGGGTCTGTCTGAGTATTCAGAAAAGGTAGTGATTATCTGCAGCAGCATGAATGGAGCTTTGATTAGCTAGTTTGAAAAGGGTTTTTAGTGTCAGCACAACTGCAGTACTCACCACACTGCATTTGACATTGGCTTGACATCATGATGTTTGATGGTATATTTTTATATATCCAAAAGAACAGTAACCTTATTTAATGCTTTGCTTTCCTGCTTTCCATTAGTTTACTTTGTTCTATGCTTAACCATCCTTAGGTGAAATATAACCCTTCCATGTTAAAGGAATTACTGTAAAAATACAAAGCCTGTCTGTCTCCTCTTCTGCAGAGGACACAGTTTCTCTTTTTTCTTTTGTGTTTTTTTTGGGGGGGCTGGGGAAGGTGGTCAGAGTCAAGAATAATCTTTTGTGGTGGAAAAGTAATGATGAAATTTATTCTCAAAAGGTAAGGGTTCTTAATATTTGAAGTCTGTGTGTTTTTAAAGTGCCTTTCTGTGCAAACTTGCTGTTGACTTATAAAACTGAATGTTTATTTTTGGGCATTCTGTTCCTGCCACGGAGTTGCTTATTCTTGTTTTTGTAACAGTTTTTGACACTGACGGACTGCTCCTTAGATGGTTATTGCTATAAATGGTAACCATTTACTAGTGTTCAAGTTCCACCAGAATCTCTCCTTGGAGAAGGAGGAAGAAGAAATCTGATTTTTTTTCTTTTCTCTATACTGAATAGGTTTAGCAAGCATTACTCCAAGAAATTTGGCAATTTCAGCACCAGACAGTGTTTCCTGGGAGCAGAAAACTTGCGCTGGGATCAAAATGGTCTAGCAAAGTGTTAATCTTTTGTAACTGTTGTTTTATGGACTCATCTTCTTCCCCTTTCATGTCTTCTTCCCTTAAATAAAGATAATTTTTATGGTGGGACGAGGATACCTATCTCCAGACCTCAGCAAAGTGCGGAGCAACTGTCCAAAAGCTATGAAGAGACTAATGGCAGAATGCTTAAAAAAGAAAAGAGATGAGAGACCCCTTTTTCCACAGGTGAGAAGGGCTCCTCTTTAGTTCTCAGTAGACTTTACAACTGAAATATTAAAACTAAAGATTGGTTATGAACTCACTGGCCAATTCAGAATCTCATTGATTAGTGCTGTAGCATAACTTCATAAAAGTGCTGGTTCAGTACCTGGTTAGTATTGTTTAATTAGAGATGTTTCTTTTGAGTTCAGAAAGCGGGTATTAAAGTGACCTGTATGGTTGGAAAAATGTGTTGGAGAAAGTTCCAACAGGGAGACAGTCAAATTAATGACCGCAATTAGACACACAAATTGCAGCTAGGTGTATGTTCTCGGAAATCTTTATACCACCCTCCTTGCTCTGCCCTAAGCTTTATGAAGGCAAGCTGGTAGTTTTGTCACAAAACTTGGTTTATCATGCCCGCTGGGGAAGGTTTGGCCTCTCTACAAGCTTGAGGGGGAGAACCTTGGGTTTTATTCTTAATGTAACCAAAGCTTTGTTAAAAACTAAAGAGCTCCACCTCGTGGCTTTATGGTGAATGGCGTTAAGCGAACTGCTGCCAAAGCGATGTGTATTTGTAGCGATGGGAGGTATATGTACTAGTGCATGAACAAGGAGGCAAAATAAAAGGCAGCTATATTCACTGTGCTTACAGAAGAAAAGCAGTATGCCCTTTAAATGGGTAAAACGAGGCAGTTTTTTCCTGAAGTGTCCTTTTTAGCCTTTTTCGGGATCAAACGTCAGAACGCAATGCAGTGATCTATTTTTTAACATTTCAGTTTAAATGTCTCTATTAATATTTTTCTGCAGTTAATTTATGTTCCGCCTTTGGTTTTAAGAGAGTGTTACAGCTTTGGACAACGGTTTTGATCACTTATTTTCTACATGTTTTAGATTCTTGCCTCCATTGAGCTTCTGGCCCGGTCGTTGCCAAAAATTCACCGCAGTGCATCTGAGCCCTCATTAAACCGGGCTGGCTTCCAGACAGAGGATTTTAGTCTGTATGCTTGTGCTTCTCCAAAAACGCCAATCCAAGCAGGGGGATACGGTGGGTTTCCAGTGCACTGAAAAGAAATGTGAAAGCATGTGCCTGTGTGTCTGTGTGCTGGTGTGTTCCTGTGAGTGCAACACATGTGTACGTTCTCAGTTCCTGCCAGCTATGTTTTTAAGGTTTACTGAGGGAATGAAGACTTTCTTCCTAACAGTGGGCATTGAATGTCCTGAGCACAAAGTCCATGTTGGTAACAACTGCCCTGGGAGCAGCTGACACAAGAAGAATTATAAGAGAAATGGGAAAAGTCACTTCAGAACAAGCAAAAATCCCCTTAAGGTCATTGGGTGTTGTTTTTGCTTGCCTGTGTTAGTTTTGCACAGTTTGTTGATTGGAATTAGAGTGTATTTGATTTTAATCTACTCAAGCTACGATGGTTTGGGTTTTTTTTTACTTCAGTTGATGTCATTATATTTAAGCAATAGGCTTTAAATTCCTCTGTTGGTAATGCTACACATGTGTGGGGAGCAACTGGGAAAATAAACTTACATTTAAGCCTGAGCACAGTTGAAACATCCTGTGGTCAGGAGAGGTGATCAGAGACAGCACACAATTCCAAATTGGTGAAATGTGACTCTTATTTTGGAAGTTGAAGTTTAAAATAGTGCAGTTTAGAAAACGTGTATTCCTGCAGAGGAGTGGTGGTGTGGGTTTCTTAAAGTTTAATTTTGCCTGAATACCCTGACCTGTTGTGCTTTAGACCATCCCAAAATGTTCTATTACAATGCAACATAGAATAAATTCTGAGCCTGCTTTTGCTGAACTGCAAGAAGAGTGCTGGTGATGGTGCCTCTATCCTGCAATTAGCATGGATTTCAAAATTTAGAAGGAACACAAACATTTTAAATCTTGGGCATAGCCAAATACTTTAAGAGAAAAAGGCTGCTAACACCCGTGATGGGAAAAGAGGATTTGAAAAAGCAGTTGCTTTCATGGAAGTCAGTATTATACCATGAATTCTGTTAAGACGAAAGGATTTAATTACTTTAATATTGTTAAGAATACCACTGAACGTGCTTCTGTTTAGTGATGAATTGTTTTTTTCACTTCCATGTAAAAGCTGCTAGTTTGACTGGAAGTGAATCAGTTAGACCAGATATCTAACCGAGAAAGCTAGACACCTTACCAAGGTCCTGTCAGCTCACTTTACAGATTGTATTCTTCCCTGGCACATTCCTCTGGAACACCTGAATCAGAGTAGTGGTTCAGGTTGTATCAGTCTTGGATGTCACATATGAAAACAATAATGTTATTGACTGCGTTTTTGCTTATTTTGAAGTCAGTTACGTGGGTTTGTTTGTTTTAAACTACTAAGCTAGTAATTTTCACAGATTCTTCTGCATCAGAAACAAGCTCTTGCTGCTGTTGTTAGAACTTCAAAGGCCAGGAGTGTTCTTAATGGCTTCTGATTTATATACTTGCAGAGAGTTTTGCATGTTACTAGCCATAGGTTTTTGAAATAGATCAGGAATTCAAAACAGGGTTGGTTTTCTGCTGTCTGGCAACTGAGCCTTTTAAAACAGGGAGCAGAATTAGAGAGCTTGAAGATATGTAGGTAATTTCTATGTTTTCTGGCCAGATTCGAGTGATCTTGGCTCCTGCTGTTGGAACAGCTTAGGAAGCTAACTTGTCTTCTCATCTTGTTAGTTGAGAAAATGCGGCTGTTGAAATCTGTGGAAATAGTGATGGAAGATGAAGGTTGTTATTGTTTTAGGAAATCTGTTTCCCATCCTTCAGTTAGCTTCACCTCATTTTGGCAGGCTTATCTTAACATGAAAACAGGATTTAAGTGGGGACTTTTCCCCTCTTACTCACTAGTTAATTTAATTCTAGACAGTGAGGAGCAATGCTTCCTAAGCTTTGAAGTATGATACTGAGTACAGGCTACAGTGCCCATCTCTGAGTAAGAGCAAGAAGGTGCCACTGGATCTCCTGCAGAATCTAGAAATGGTGTCATCCCATCTAAGCAAAGGCTTAACCACAGGGGGAGTTACAGAGAGTGCAGAATTATCATCACTGCCCTCCCCAGGCTTACTCTTTTTCAGGTCTGCCAGATCAGTTCAGACCAGTTGTTCCTTACAGTAGTGTTATCCTCCTTGTTAAGATTGCTTTTCTGTACTATTGGAACTGCAGTTATGGGTGAAAAAAAATGCTACCATCCCTAGAAACACTTGAACCCATTTCCGGCTGTATGATCAGTGTATTAGATTTACTCCTGTGTCACCTGTTCTTACATGTTGAGCATGGTTTGGAATCCATGGAATCCATGACCATAATGTGATCTTAGTTCTCACTAAACACTTTATGAACCCTAAAAAGGAGTCTGGGTTTTGTGGATCATTAACTTTATCTGAAATAAAGGCATTTAGGGGTTTAACTTCTGTAATTTGTAATTGCTGCTTCAGTGAGATTTGGGAACATATGTAGGATGAAGATGCCTAAATACACCTGTGGATTTGGGTCAGTGTTCTCGAAGATGCTACTCAGCTATATTATTTAGAAACACATACCAATTGGTCCTGAAAACAGATCTGTAGGATCCCTGGCTTTCCTGAAGGGATCGTTTATACTTTATGAGACTCCTTTTTTAATGTACTTCCCTGAATCTCAGTATAGAAACAAAATCTGTCTTGGTACCTTCTAGAAGGAGAGATCCTCATAAGAATTGCTGTATAGTCTTCTGAGGGTACTATTTACCCACATCCAAGTATGTTCCAAATTATTATTTAGCCAGTAAATGGCATCTATACTCGAATGTCAGCAAGAGATCCAACAGAAAATTGCCTCTTTGATGTATTTTCTGTGAATGTAATCCAAGCAAGGTGCTGGAATTTGGTGTTTCCCTTTGAAAAGTCTATCCAAGTCTGGCACAGACCTGGAACGGAAGCATTCTTCTCCTTACCGTTCTGAGAAACATGGCATGCACCCCAGGATGAGGAGATAAGGGGTACAGTTAAGATGTCACGCATAAACCTAGTAACGTCATGAGTCCAGATAACTTCTGAATTTGTGATAGTAGAGATTGCTAACTGCATCTTAAATCTTTCAAGGAATTAGGGGCAGCAGGTTCACTCAGGTCATGCCCTTACAATATACTGTTTTGTTTGGAAGCAATGTGAAAGAACTTTTATCATCTTTTTAGTACAGGTTTTTTTGAAAGTGCATTTAGAACAGATTCCACTCATTTTGCATGTGACAAGTGTGAAGATTGTAGCAACTAACTTGAAAGGGCTCTCTAAGTGTAGATTTTCAAATGCTATTCATCCTTTGGAAAGGAATTTCTTTGTTACCAGTCCAAGCAAGTATCTGAAGGCCTGCTTGGTAAAAAGCACATCAGCTTCCTGGCTCACAATGACTGAAAATGTCTGGGTTTTTTTTATATCACAAATAATGAAGTATGTGGTTTCATAGCTTCATCATTAAGCTGATCTCATTTGGAGCAGCTGCGGCCCAGCTCCTTACCCTTGCACTGGCAAATTCCACTAGTCCATTCCATGCAGTTGAGTGGGTTCCCCCCCGCCATCAGCAGAGCAGCTATCCAAAAACTGGTTACAAAATTCTTCTTTCCCACCAACCTAAGCTAGCATTTACTAGGTCAGCTCCTTGAGCTGTCTTGCCTCAGAACCAGATAATGCAGTATGGCACAACAGGCAGGAGGGAGAGTGGGACTGCAGTAATCCCAATTTAGATTAACATGGGCCATCACAGAACCATGCCCAAATATTTAGCAGGGCAGAATCAGGATGATCCTGCAGAACAGGGCATACTGGGTCATGTTCCTGATACTGTCTTCGTTTCATCCATTCATTTCCCCTGGGCATGACCTTCCCTTCCTGATAGATTCACAGTTCAGGTTGCTTCATTTATGTGTGTGCATCTTAAGTCTCAAGAAAAGGTTGCCTGTGTTCTCTCTCCCTCTTCTGCAAGTCAAGTTTCTTTCAGAAGATACAAGAACCAAGTTATAAATATTTTACGTATTCAGAATAGAAAAGGTGACACAAAGCATTTTAGCTGCACCTCAGAAAGTCCTGTCAGTGCCCAGGATGGAAGGCTCCTGTTTGTGGATGAATATAGCCATCTTATCTGCATTCTTCATCTAGGGAAAGCCACTACTGCTAGTGTATCTCATAGGTATTAAATCAACGTAATCCCATCATTAGATATTTTGGTCTCCTCCTGATTGGAGATCAGAGTAGCACCTTAATTTTGAAAGCGGAGGTTTAGCATTAGCTTGTCAAGAAAATGTCTTTGGTAGGGTTTTATTTAAATGTCAGGAAAGTCTGAAAATCACCTTTTCATAGCTACCATTTTATCTGAGATGCTTCTTGACTTCTGATCCTGTTTTTCCACTGCCCTTTCCCAATTAATGGTTCATCTTTTATCTTCCGAAATCCCTGTATGACTATTAAAAGCTGAGTTATTACCAGAAATGGGCAGAAGGACAAGATGAGTAATGAGGGAGCGATCTCTTGTTTATAAATTGGTCTTTAATCAGCAGTTTAGGAAGGCAGACTGAAAAATAAATTAAGTAGAGCATGTTTTGAAAGCATAGCTAAGCCTGAATGTCATTCTTAGAAATTAGCCTCACAGGCAAATACTTGATGAGTTTTTCGTCCTTATCTTAAAAGATTAAACAAAAAAAAAAGTACCAAAAATGAGTTGTTTCTAGAAGATCCTGTGAAGAGAGATGGGAAATAGGTGAAATGTGTCAGAGAAGCAAGAAATATTAACAAATATTTGAGAGTATTTTAGAGCAAAGGTTTCACCTGTTGGTAGAACTGGTAAAATGGGCAGTTAAACCCATCCTGAAGTTTTTATTCATTTGTTGTTGAAACTTAAACCTACTACCACAGTCTGTCAACACACATAGAGCTTGAGGTCTATCACAGTTTCCTGTGCCAGCTACCATTACTTTAGACTGTGAGCGTGCTCCCTTCTCATTTCCTACAACAGACAGAGCCATCTCCTTGCTTTCTTCAAGCTCTCTTAGATCAGCTGGATCAGCTTTTCCTGCCAGGCCCTGTGTAGATGTGATTTCTTCCCCATCCTCATGCAGTCTCCTGATCGCTCTTGATTCTCTTCTTTAGAGAACAAGACATTCATGGAATTAATGATATTAGCCTAAAATCCTGTTTGCAGGGATGTTTATGGTTTGTTTCCAGTAATCAGAATAAGAGTCTTAAGAAAAAACAAAGCAACAAAGCCAACAAAACACTTGCTTTTGAAAGGATGGAAGGACAGCATGGTAGGGGAGCAGTTGTTTGGAAGTAAGGGCATTCAACATGCTTCTGCTGAACAGAACAAAGGGTCTCTGATGTCTGCTTATCACTCCGTCATTATTAACAGAGCTCTGAGGGGTGCTGTCAAAAAAGGGGCTTAAACTAACCCAAACTTCC
>JBCJKH010021130.1:0-13905 GCA_039877255.1 Loriculus beryllinus | reverse complement strand
CCAGCGTATCCACCCAACCACACAGCTTGGTGTCATCGGCAAACTTGCTGAGGGTGCACTCAATCCCACTGTCCATGGCAGCCACAAAGATGCTGAACAAGACCGGTCCCAACACCGATCCCTGAGTGACACCACTCGTCACTGGTCTCCAGCCGGACATTGAGCCATTGACCACAACTCTTTGTGTTCGGCCGTCCAACCAGTTCTTTATCCACTGAGTGGTCCACCTATCAAATTGATGTCTCTCCAAGTTAGAGAAAAGGATGTCGTGTGAGACAGTGTCAAATGCTTTGCAGAATTATTCTAGTGCAGAAGACTCTTTCACTAATTGAAAAGAACAAGAGCAGGACATAGGACTCAGCTCTGTTCTCTGGAATTGCAACATCTTTTTCCGGCATGTGTTTAGAAAAATGTATACATTCTGTGAATTCTCTTAAAGAAGATCAAGAAAAGCCATGTATTACTGCCTTAGGCTGGCAATAAACCACTTTTGGAGTATTGGAGCAAAAGGTAATCCAGCATCTCACTCTATTGCATGGGGCAACAACCATACCAGAGAACACAGTGAAAACAATCTGTCCTTTCTAAATAGTTTTAATTCACTTACACCAACACACACCTGGTTTTTTATGCAAAGCTTCATTGTATGTCACAAATGTGACCACTTCAGGAATGTAGATAGAAGAAATTCTAATATAGGAGCCGTGTTGGACAGCGTGCACCCACTGTGCAATAGAGACACCCCCAGGGCTAACTCAGGGTCATTACTTCCCTTCAGCAACTGCAGGTAGAAGTGGCAGCCTTCCAGAATGCTCCTTCACAGCAAGGGAAGAGTTCTCCCCGTCTTTCTGTCTAAATCCCTGTGTCACACCTGAGTAAGGAATGAGAGAGAGACCAAGATTTTCCTTCAGTTGTTCATTTACACAACTACTAGCTAAAATATTGCCATGCCTGAATGACAGCCATGTGTTTGTTTGTTTCACTAAGTAACAAAGACAACTTTGCTTTCTGAGGAGTACATTTGTATATTCCTAATTATCTTTTCCATGAGTAGATTAGATAAAGTTTGCATGGAAAAACAAACAAAAGGATGCCATTAAAATGGGTCCCAGGAACCTTTCAAATGATTCACAGTGGTCTTGTCTTAATTAAAACTGATTGTGGAAACAAACATGCTTGCAATTTGCTGGGATAATATTGGGTATTTATGAACTTTGTCAACCTGGCCATATGTGAAAAACTGAAGCATGTACAGTTGAAGTCTAAGATCAGTGTAAGCTACTTCAGATAACTTTGTAGAGAATGATACCGGCATTTGGCCTTACAAATCCTTATTTACAGTATCTTGTTAATTCATTGGATGAAATCCATTTGAGAATTTCACCATGCCCTCATTACTGGAATAGGTAAGCACCTAATGTACAAAACCTCAGCCCTGGGTAAGTCATAACACTGCTTTGGGTCCCACTCCTCCTGCTCCCAGTGCTCATATACACACTTTCAAATTTATGCAGGGAAAAGAAATGGAAAGAGGTATTTCCTTTTAATGTAATGCATCTTTCTTTCTATTTGAACATGAGGATGGAGTAATTGGAGGTCATTAAAAAGCTAGAGATAGCTGATTGGCCATAAGGATGGCTTGAGAAACTGAGTTATCCTGGTATAAAACCACAGGCTTCACCTGGCTTAACTCAGTAAGATATTTAGAACAGCTGTAGACTGGACTCACAACCAGCAAACAGTTTAAAATACATACCCTATAGGAAAAAAACAACACATACAAGTGCAAACCCAAACACCCAAATCCCTAGCAAACCTGTAAGGAGGTAATTAAATGAGGCAATACTGAATAGAACACAGGATTCCCTGCTAGAATTGGATGTCCATATACTGCATGGGGTGGAGTAGAGACTTTCTGGATATTTCTTTAGAGATGTCTGCCCCTATCCCATAAAGTGTATGGGCATTTAATGCTTTATTAATCAAAACCAAGGTGGAGGAAGGAGGCTGCTATTCTGAGGATCTGAGGGGATTAATTCAGGACTTCAGGCAGGTGCTTGCAACCCTGGGTGACCCAAACCCAGGAAGCCTTCAGAGGAATGGTACCTACATCACTTCTTTCAAAGAGCAGTGCAATAGCCACTGGTTTCTTTTGAAGTGGCACCCACCTTTTATGTGTTTGGCTTGTGATGAGCACTCCTTGGGAAGCAAGAGACACGAGCTCAAAATATCTGCCAGCTCCCAGGAAGCTACAATAACTGCTAAAGCAGGGGAAGGGAGGAGAGACAGGAGCACAAGCCCTCCTTCTGTCAAAACTGCATCCTGTTTCACAGTCAGACAGGAGAGATGTGGGACTTCAGAGAGAAAGGGACTGAAAAGTCCTAGAGAAAATGTGATGGTTTTGGTAAGGACATTTGAAAAGGATGAGGGAATACTGTGGCTCCCTCTTGTGATATTATGACTGTGCTATGAAGCAGTCACGGAGAAGAGGCATAAACAGCTCTGCAGCAGTGAGAAGGCTGTAGTGGCACCTTGTGCTGTTGTGTCCTTTGCCATAAACATATATATTGTGCATCTTCTGGACTGAGTGCCTCAATTAACTTGGCACCACAGTGACTACTTCTCCTAATCTGCCCTGTGAGGGAAGCCCTGTACCTGCTGTCCTGGTCTGAGAATCTCGGCAAGCAGCATTGCAGCTCAAGGGAAATGTCTAGGAAGAGTAAATTACTTCTGGACTAGATACCTCCAACCTGTCTAAATTCATTTCTCAATATAGCCCTCAAGGACAAATCTTGTTCCAATTTCAAGGAATGACAAACCTCCCCTGCACTCCAGTGGGCTATGGAAGGGACAATATCTGTTGTCCAATCCTGTCTGAGGAAGCAGCTGGGCCATAATAGTGTGTTGCATCCCAGTGTGCTAACACAGGAGAGGAGGCACTAAGCCATCACCTTAAAAAACTGCTAGAGAGCACAGCACTGTCTCTGCTGCAAGCCCATCGACACCAGCCTAACAGCCTGCCGTGACCTTCCAGGAATCCTGTCCCTCCTGAAGGCCTCCATGGTGTAGACCAGGACCAGAAGACACCACACAAAGATGGAGACTGCAGCTGACACCTCTCTCCCTTGTGGCACAGTGCACAGGGAACTGCTTTAATGCTGCAGGCAGCAACCTGCCAGGGTTGTGGACACCTGGCAGCCAGATGGATAAACCTGTGCCCAAAGCCCCAGGGCTGGCGAGGAAGAGTGGAGAGCTCAGCTGGGTTCAACACTCTGGTCTCCAGCCAGTGCTTGGCTCTGCCACAGGCCCTCTGCCAGGAAGACACAGGTTGTTAGATGCTAACTTTAAGGTACTTGGGGTCTAAAAAGGAGCTATTGCTCTTCCCTTTTGTATATTAAGTGTCTATTAAGGCTCAGGAATTGGCTCAATTCTTTTTGCAATTCAAGCCTTAACCTATGGCAGTGGAAGAAAATTACTGTATGTGTCTTCTGTTATTCAAATTGTCACAGCAATCTGCAGTTCTTTGTGTCCTTCCATAAACAATCCTGTCTATAGCCAGGAAAAAGGGGCCTGTACATAGATATGAGAAGAAGTAACTGGTTAGATTAGCAATAAACTGGACAATAAAGCAACAAAAACTAACAATAAAGTTGGCACTTTTTGATCTGCTTCAACTGAAATCAGTGCTCCAGATAATACGTGATACTACAGAAGTCCACAGTCAGACGTTCCATTTATTGTCCCCACTTCTTTTATTAGCATCCAGTTTTCCACCCACGAGCACTACACCAATTATGCAGCAGTAGGTTTCCTTCCCCAGAGCACTTTGATACCTATACAAATAACTTCACCCGTGAGGCTGCCGCTGCTTTGATCCGCGGCCATCGCAGAAACTGCTGCAGCTGATCAAAAAGAATCCGAACTTGTGCCCTGTGTTCGCAAAACCTCCCAAACGACTGCAGCCGCAGCAGGCTCCCCGCACCGCGGCCGAGGCGGAGCACGGCGGGACCCCGGCCACAGCGCAGCGTTCGCGCAGCCGGAGCGGAGCCGCTTAGCGCACAGTGAGCGGAGGCTGCCCCCTGCCTGGGTTCTCGCTTCCTGACCTCAGACGAGGACCGTCGCTCACAGGTTTTGCCGCTCCTGGCACAATCACGACTGCGCGCCAGGCTGGCCGGTTTGCCGCAGGGGGACCTCCAGCAATAAGCTAGTGGTGAAGGACAGGGAAAAAAAGTTATTTCCCTGGGAAAGCAGTTTCCATAGGCACCAGATAGCCGCTTTGAGTAAACAGCTGTCCAAATTGCTCAGCATCACTTAAAAGTGAGAAGAAGGACCTAAATCCATGTCATGAGACACTGGTAACTTCAGATTATCCCAGATCTTTTTGGGCTGCACTACAGCCCATTATTCATTTCTTGGATGTGCTGTTTTGAATAACAAGTCTCTAGCATCCTGTGATACTCCTCACTGGAATGCATCTGGTAGGAGATACTGTGCCCAGGCAGATGAACTGCAGTTCCTTCACTACTTTGCTCCTCACAGCTGTAAAAATCAATACTGCAAAATCTCACTGGTTTCTTTACAGGGCCTGCCCAACTCGCGCAGCCTTTCGTCATAGCAGAGGTGCTCCATCCCTCTGATCACTTTTGTGTCCCTCCTTTGGACTTTCTCCAAGACCAGCTCTTTCCTGTACTGAGGTCTCCAGATTTGGACACAGTACTCCAGGTGGGTTCTTACTAGAGCAAGCAGAGAGGAAGAATCACCTCCCTTGACCTGCTGGCCATGCTCGTTTGAATGCAGCCCAGGATATGGTTGGTTTTCTGAGCTAAGATTGCACATTCCAGCTGATGCACAGTTTTTCTTCCACCAAGTGGATGAAAGAACCCCCATGTCCTTCTCTGCAGGGCTGCTCGCAATCTCTTCATCCCCCAACCTGTATTGATGCTGGGGATTGCCCCTGAACTTGGCCTTGTTAAACCTTCAAGGTTCACACAGGCCACTTCTTGAGCTTGTCCAGGTCTACCAGGATGGTATCCCTTCCCTCAAGCACGTCAATCACACCACTTAGACTGGTGTCATCTGCAAACCCGTCAAGGGTGCACTTGATCCAACTGTCTATATCACTGATGAAGATATTAAACAGTACTGGTCCCAGTACAGATCCCTGAGGGACACCACAGATTTCCATCTGGACGTTGAACTTTTGACTACTACCCTCTGGATGTGACCTCATGCACTGAACAGTCCCCTCATCAAATCCATCTCTTTCCCAGTTGTAGCTGTCTCAGTAAGTTCCCTTTCCAAAGTCATCCTCTATTGCAGGGGAGCATTATTTCTTTCTAGGCTGACATCTGGGTTACAGACTGTGCCATTTGCCTGAACGGCTCCAACTGGAAGGGACCTCAAAAGACCATCAGGTCCAGCCTTTCAGAGAAAAGGGAGCACAGATGAGATTAGTTACCACCCTGTCCATTCACATCTTTAAAACCTCTAGTGATAGGGACTTTATCACATCCTTGGGGACTTGTTCAGTGCCAGTAATTCTGTTATTTTCAGAACAATGATTGATCTTTTGATGTCCCATAAATGTCAAGATTGAGCATTCATAAAACAGGACTAATCAAGGAGAAAAAATTCAAAATAAAGTAACACCTATGCATGTCTTGCCACGAACCGATCATTCTCAACACAGAGAGATGGGCAGGCAGGTCATCATTTAATGCTTATCCATTCAAATATCAGTTTTTCTCTCCTAAATTAGATCTGTCAATAACATAATTTCCAATTCTTTATCTTGTTGGTTCTTTTCAAACTGGTCAGACTAGTTTATTCTTCATTCAAAGAACTTACACATTTTGAATTTTAAAAGGTGCCTCCCTGCCAGTCTTTCAGGAAGAGAAATTTGCATCAGCTGCAATACAGTGACATGAGCTTCTGCAGGAAAGGCTTGTTTAGATTGACTGCTAATAAATCATATTTATATATTTACTACACCATGCTTCCTATATTCCAGCATTTTCTATCTTCTATAGCATCTCCACAGCCAACATACTATTTTTTTCAAGAAAGGTACAAGAAACCGTAGCTTGCAATCAAAATACAATTTGTCGCTAAAACAACTTACAGCTTAGAGCGTTCAAAATAGCCCTTATCTTAATGCTATGCAAGTCATTCTGATTTCCAAATGTACGTATAAAATTCTGCAAGTACTAAAGCTGTTTATGTCCTCAGTATCTCCATGACTATTACACAGAGACAAAGACAATAACTGATTCAGTCTCTCTTGACAAGACAATCAATAGGTTGATGATACGGAAACTTTTATTTCATAGTTCTTACTCTTATTTCCTTTCACGGCTGTTGAATATCCTCTTCTCTCATTAAAAAGAGCAAATTGGCTTATTTACTTAAAGATTTGTACAGAAAAAGCTTCCCGTATCTGTGCAGGGTTGTTTTTGCACTCATGCATAGTAGGTAATGTAGCAGTAAGATCACTTAGATTGATTTTTTAATTATTATTTTCATAGCGTATTTCCACTGTTGTTACAACTCTAAGCTAAGTGAAAAACCAAGTCTAACTATTTTTATTAGGGAAATCACAGCAGCTGTGATCACCATCGTGTTCCAAGAACATACTCAGTTAAATCCTCGTGGAAAATTAAACTTACTGCCCTGGTGACTTCTTTGGCTGCTCTGAGCTTCAGGTGTTACTTCATGACTCGAGAGGGTGAAGCTACAGGATGGGGAAAGGGACAGAAGAATAAAGATGACAGATAGAGATACGATTTTGCTTTGTTTTATTTCAGGTGGACCTAATTTTATTTTGACTTTTCATAATTAGGTAGAGAACAAATGTTTTGTAATTGGAAATAAATATAAGAAGACAGAACATCAAAGTTAAACAGCATATAAGAGAGATCTATACAACTCTATTAAGGTAAAACACTGAATTTTTCAGACTTGAATGGATAATTACCACTTCAGCAAGATTCTTCATTTCAGCATAACATTCAGATATGATACGTTAAGGGCTGAAAACACAGCACATTGCTTCAGCTTTACTGAAAAGAATATTTAACTGAAAAATCACCATGAAATAAAGCTGTGGGCACATTGGGTCACCACTGTTTCACATTGACTGGGGACACAAAGTGTTTGCTCTTGGGGTTGTTGCTGTTGCCAAGCCTGCTGCTGTTAGGAACAGCATCTCCAGCTAATGTAAAATTAATTCCAGGGAGACCTCATTGCACCTTACAGCCATTGCAACTTAAGCTGCTGCTTATTTTCTAACACCACAGCTGGGAATAAAAGGAATAAAGTGAATGAAGTCTCCTCAGGAGAGCATCTCCCTTTGCACCGCCTTGGTCTGGCTCTTTGCAAAACCACCTGCAGAGCACATAGAATCATAGAACATAACCACCAACTGCCTCTTGGGCTTGCACATGAACCCCGGGCATGAAGTGGGTGTTGGAATATGACTGAAATGCTTTTTGCGTGTTACCCGTTAATGATTTGCTGTTTCTAAAGCCAGGCAGCCTGCACAGATCAGCCCGCGTTTGCCCAGGGATGTGCTACAAACATCACCCACAAGGAGGAGCCCAATTTACAAATAATTCATAATTCAAGAAAAGAAGCCGGCAGTTCCTGGTCAGCCCGTCCCCAGGGTAAACAGATCAGTGAATCACTGCTTGATCGAGAAACAGTGCTTCTTTCAGCTAAACTCCCATCAGGAAGAAGGCTCACCAGCAAGGGGATGTTTGCTTAATTACATTATCCCAAGTTCTCCCAATTACATAAAGAACAGATGTTTTGTGACTGGAAACCAACCCAGAGGGAAAGAACAGCAAAGACCAACTGCCTACAACAAGAGTCTATATAAACAAAAAAGAGCACCTAACTAATCAAGCTGGCTCATCGCTGTGTTATTGTAACCTGGTTTGGCTTTTTCTTAACTCAGTTACTTATGATGCCAAACATATTCTGCCCAGGCAGGAAGGTGTGATTAAGTGAAATTGGTTCCCTGAGGACTACTGGATGATGCTGAAAGAAAAGAGCAAAGGTCAGTAAAAAGTTTTACACAGTACAATAAAGTTACTGTATGAAGCTATAACAGCAGTTTGGATTTTTAATTTACTGTGCTAATTTCAAGATAACCCACAGAGCTACGTTTAACTTGGCTTTGTGAATAGCCTCATTTACTTTTTTATGGCTCGTTACTATTTCATGGCTATAAAAATCTGTAGAAGAGTAGAACTGACACATCAAGAAAGAAAGGCAAGTGTGCAAAGTGCTTGTACAGTTGTGACTTCTCTTGCATGATTTTCAGATGGGCTGAGCTTTCAGAGAGCTCATGTGCACTCTGAGCCTGTATGCTTTGAGACAGTAATGCAAAGCCTGAGGTTTGCAAATTAAATGGTCATGTTTTAAAACGTGATTTTGGGCAACTTGCCTCTAATTACCCAGTTGTGCCTGGCAGAATAAAGAACAAAATCCATTTCTGTCAAAGAGGAGTAAAATGCTGCCAGATGCATCATGATATCCAGCAAAAAATTTCCCTTGAATTCACTTGAGCTGGAATTTCATTCAAGATTTCTCTCATGTAAAAGGGTGTTAGTTCAATTCTCAACTCACTCATTTTCTTTAAAAGCAACAGTTTCTCCTTCCTGGACCATAAGTCAGAGTATAGTAAATGGTTTCCCTCTTTTTATCCGTCTGTTGCTATCCTGATTGCTTTTCTATTTTCTCAATTTGCTGCTCCCTTTGCAAAATAAAATTACCTGAGCTGTTGATTAATAGTTCAGGGAAAAAAAATAATAATCTCATTACTACAGTCTTTATTGCTCTCTGCATTATTCAGAAATAAGTATCTTCACAAGAGCCAAGGTTGTTTTAATAAAGTTGATTAAATGCTGAAATCTTACATTACAACAAAACTCTGCCCTACCATGATATCAGCTGGTAGGTCAACCCAGAAGGGCACAGAAGTCTGAGGGTTACTGGAGTGCATTGATGAGAACTTCCTGATGAAAGGAACTGTAGTGCTAGGAACTGCAGTGATAGGACAAGAGGTAATGGGTTAAAACTTAAACAGGGGAAGTTTAGACTGGATATAAGGAGGAAGCTCTTTACTGTTAGGGTGGTGAGGCACTGGAATAGGTTGCCCAGAGAAGTTGTGAATGCTCCATCCCTGGCAGTGTTCAAGGCCAGGTTGGACAGAGCCGTGGGTGACATGGTTTAGTGTGGGGTGTCCCTGCCCATGGCAGGGGGCTTGGAACTGGATGATCTTAAGGTCCTTTCCAACCCTAACTATTCTATGAACCTGATCAGAAAGCCAACAAGGGCAAGCACTGCTGGACCCCACACTTATATCCAAGGAAGAGCTCATCAGGTATGTGAACATTATGGGCAGCCTTGGCTACAGTGACCACAAAACGGTGGAGGACCTCACAAGGAGGGAACAAGGATCAGTGCCTGAACGCCACTCCTATCTTCAAGAAGGGTAAGTAGGAGGAAATAGGAACTAGAGGCTGGTAAGCCTCATCCCTGTTTCATGGAAGGTGATGGAGCAAGTATTCCTGGAAACCACCTTCAAACATCTGAAGGAGACCAGCAGCAACCTGCATAGATTTGTAACCACACAGTCCTGTAATACTGCATAGCCGTTACCAGTAGCAGGCCATAAGCTTTGTATCAAGTGTGCAAGGGCTCAGGACTGAGGCTTGTCAGGCTTTCTCTACCCAAACTTCTCTTGACCTGCCTAAAGTTGTTTCAGTTGGTTTAACTGCAACAGCAATTTCTCATAACTGTCGGGACTGAGCAGGACAGTTGGAGTAGGTGATCTCCAGAGGTCCCTGCCAAGCCCAGTAGAATCTGTGATTCTGTGAAAAGAGGAATGTTGAAATTCTCCAAGAACTTGCCCCACATTTAAGAGCTGCACAGCCTGTTTTTTTGTTTAACTTAAGAAAATTTAAAACTGTGATTTCTTCCTTATTCTGACACTCTTTTTTAACTGGTGACTAATTACAGATCATGAAGGAAGGAATAGCAAAGAGCTGATGTAAACTGTTTGCAAGGAGTTCACAGATACAGAATGTTTGTTCAACTTCTTAAGTGACAAAATACTGGTTAAGTTTGAAATTTTAACACCGCCACCCCCCCCCCCCCATAGCCTTGTAATGAAAGACCTTGTACCATTGCTCCTTTTCACTGCTTCTCTGAAAAGTAATTCAGAACATTCATTTGTGTGAATGCCTGCAAATAGAATTAAGCATATGAAAATTAATACATGCTTTAAATCCAAGATGCTTTTTGCAGCCGTTGTAACTTAGGCTGCTTCTTAGCTTCCTCCTACATACATCTAGAGACCTGCTTCTTGGGTAGGTCTAATCAGGAGTAGATCAAAACTAGTATCAATTTGATCAAACATTCTCTGTCCTTTATTATAAATCACTAGCTTTTTAATTTTTATCCTACTCTTCAAAGGAAACTTTGAACTTACAATGGAAAACATTTTGTTGGTGGTGGTTTTGTTTGTTATTAGGGGTCTTTTTAAGCTGTAAAATTGGGTGTTTTACTTCACACTTTACAAACTTTCACCCAGACCAATAATGTTTTTATTGTCACAGTAGATATAGGATTGCCCATTACATTATTATGCCCAAGATCAGAGTCAAGTTTTTTATTATCTTTTAGTTTTGCATTCCTGTCCCGCTTTGCTGTCAGATCTGGATGTATTAATGTATAATGCTAATCTAATATTCCTGAATGTCTTTCTGCTTAGTGCAGTCAATAAGTGAACAATTCACTACTGCAAAGTCCATGTGTATGTCCTGGCAGGTGCTGTCCAAGCAATCACATCATAAATAAATACTTATTCACTGTCCTACCACACCCACCAGTGGAGTATTTTGGGAACTAAATTATCCCAGAAGAAGTAGTTTTGAAATTAAATACCCCTGAAAGCCAACTTCTGATAAAAATATTAGTTCTTTGCCTAGAAAGCTGTAGCTGCCAGGTATCACATGATTCTCCCAGGTTTGCAAACAACTCCATCATCTGCTTATTTACTCTCCTCTTGGTAGTCGTTGATCCAGTTGTCTCTGATGGACTGGCAGGATCTCAAAGTGCCCTGATGACATTTGGCTTAAGGAATGCACATGAACACCCATGTGCATGCTTGCAGCATGTTCTTCTCTTGGGTGAGAGCGATTTAAGACAGACAAAATGAACTCTGTCTTCAGGATAGCAGCACTCTCCAGAGGTATGAGGAACTAGAAAAACTTGTTGAACAGGAGAATGCCACATGATTAGTATTCACTTGGGCAGCAACCGGTGGAATGTATGAGAGCAAAACTTCCGTTTTCACATTTTAACAACCATGGGAGTGCCAGCATAGAGTTGCTTTAGCTACGCTGTAAGTCAAACATAACTTCTCATGGTCTACCACCATCAGCCTTAGGAACCAAAAAAGTCTCTAAAAAAAACATACAGCCATTCTTCAAATTAGGTTTTGATAGAAAATGAAGTGAGAGAATAGAGAAAAATACCCTTCACCAGGTTGTAATACACCGAAAAAGACAAGATATGATCACTGACAGTGTTACCCTTGACAAGGCATTAAAGCAGTTAAGTGAACTTGTGTGCATTTCTATTCTTCCTTCTTTTCAATGGATGCTCCTCAGCTCGGATTTTTATTTCCTCTTAGTCCTTCTGATCCTTTTTCCATCCTGACTCCCAGCTTCCTTTCTCTCTTTTGCACTAAGGTGCCATGGCAGTGCGGAACTCAGAAAAGTAATGGTTTGTAACATGTGGAGTCCTTGTTTTTATTTAAATTCCCTGAACCTATGTATTCGTGGTGTTCAGCTTAGGCCTTCAAACGTTACTGACCTCACACACAGCCTCTGTTGTTTCGGTTTTCCCTAAGCAGGACCCTGCTCAGCAGCACCAACCGTAACTGATACAAAATCTTTCTCCTAATAGTTATCTGACATCATTATAGTCTACTGTGCTGTCTTCTGCACAAGTTTTTACATACATGCAATCTTCCTCTCATGTGTACAATTTCAACATTAAAGATATTTATGGCATGATTTTTCTCCCTTTATATTTTTCTACTTTACCCTGATTTTTAATCTCTTTTTGGGATTCACATGTAGTTTTTCCATGTACTATTGTGAAAAACTCCACATACTGTTGCTTTTCTGAACCTGTCTAACTACTCACTGCTATTTCAGTTATGTGCTTTTTCTGTCTCATCATTAGCTAAGCAGCTTGTTATATTTTAAGAGTTGGCTGCTGCACTGAGAGCTTCTAAGCACCCTTCCTGCAGTCAAAGGGACTTCTATCATTCTATGACTTCAGAACAGAGCTTGTAACCTCACTGCTGTGATGTGCTTCAAAGGCTCCTGTGAGCTGCTGCATTGAAAAATGGGGCCTGTAACACTCCGAGATTTCTATTTTAATACAGGTTAGCAAATACAACAGGCCTCAAAATTGTCCAAGTTGTCTTATACCAAATTCAGTAATGATACAGCCCAGATGTCTGGACCCTTGTCCAGATTGCTCAGGCAATCTTAATTGAGAAAATGCAATTTGCTACAGCAGCTTTACACAGTAGTACCAGCTTGAAGAGCAGCTACCAACCTGGAGGAGTTTTGTTGGTTTTATTATTATCTTGTATGACTTTTTCTCCTTCTTGTACTTTTCTTTCTGTTGGATTTTCACAGTAGTTCCCTACATATTTTTGACAAGGTACCAGGGGTAGTCAGTAGCCTTCTGTGGTAGATTTTAGAGAATACAGATTCTTTTCACCTGCTTGAAGGTGATTTCCTATGAGATCATTTAAAAGTGACCCAAATAGATAACAAACAAGCAAACCACCACCACCAAAAAAATCCCAAACAACAACAACAAAAAGATCCAAAGACTGTCAAGTTAAACACCTACAAATTTTATTTTATGCTTATTGATCTTTCTGACATTGATCTAGCCAGTGTCTCACTCTTTCTTGTCAGTGTTAGCTAAGCAGTGAATTGCACCTCAGTATGCATTTCTAGATCAAATTCACTGACAGTCTGGCAGAGGTCAGACTTCCAATGCCATATTACAGTGCTTCAAGCTGCCTGCTAGAAAACACTTCATCTCCCTTTTGTACTATCAGATACCGGGTAGGGTAGGGTTGATTTTTTCTTTATTTCAGCCTTTTACAAGCTGGACTATTTTCATAAAAAGGATTTGCCTCCTAATTTAGAAATTTTTTTATAAAGACCTGGATTACCTTTTCTATAGACCCATTCTTACAATTGAGCTTCGCAGTTAATAAAGATCAGTTCCTCTGATCAGCTGTGTTGTGAGCTTAGGATTCCTACTCACTTAAGCTAGAAGGAATCCTGAACACCATTGCAAGTGCAAATCTGAAGAGGTTATGCCAAGAAAACCACACATTGCTCAGTTAACAACACTGGCAGGGCTCTGTAACAGGCAAAATAAAGAGAGGCCTTGGGGCAATAGAAACATTTCATAGCTCTTACACAGCCATAACCTACACACTACCTGTGTAGGACAACACAAAAGACGACACTGGACTTTGAGATGCACTTCCATATACCTAAAGGGCTAAAGGGCAAAGACAAGCCCTTAGAATAAGGCTATTTACAGCTACATGTGGGACAATGCTGGATTTAAACACCCTAAAAGTAGTCATCATGCAGAAGTGGCAGATAATTGTAGGACTACTGTATCCTTGAAGACATTGGAAAGGATGGTTAGGATTTGCCTCCAGACAACACCTAAATGGAGCTGCCTATATGCGGACCAGGTGACTAAGCTTCTATTATAGAATCATAGAATCGTTAGGGTTGGAAAGGACCTTAAGATCATCCAGTTCCAACCCCCCTGCCATGGGCAGGG
>JBCJKH010021125.1:0-24208 GCA_039877255.1 Loriculus beryllinus | reverse complement strand
CTCACGAGAGCAGAGTAGAGGGGCAGGATCACCTCCTTTGACCTGCTGGTCACGCTCCTTTTGATGCAGCCCAGGATGCGGTTGCGTTTCTGGGCTGTGAGCGCACACTGAAGCCTGCTCATGTTAAGTTTCTCATTACCATTTTTGTCTTCCACTTCTTTATATCTGAAAGTTGTAGGTAATAAGTTATTACCTAATTACCTACTCTGGTTTCAGATATTAAGCTGATTGCCCCAGAACAATTTACTTTTGCTTTTGGCATTTGATTCTATCTCTCTCAGCATATAAAGAGGAGGACCTGATAGCTAAGTTCTCAAACAAGTAAAATATTTGCCTATTAGCTGATTATTATACACTATTTAGGTTAAATATAGAAAGTTTCCAACAAATGAAAAATAAAATATTAAAATTTAAATTTCCACAAATTTGTGCATCCTCAAGGGAATGTTGCAGAAGTAGAAAAAGGACTGCATCAGACCCCAGACAAATAAATACATAACTATATAAGCACATAGATCTTTACACCAAATATTTTGAAAACCACCAACTGTCTCATCAGGTTACTTCCACTTCTCAGCTCTAAATCAAATACAACAAAATAGGACAAGTAAAACATTTTGAAATCTAGAATGACTGAGGGAGACCAGTAATGAAACCATGGAATGAAACATGAGAGAGATATCACATGTACAAAAATCCCCAGAATATTACCATGAAGAATGTGCGAAGAATCAAGGACAGGACTTGAGATGTAGTGAACATAATTTCTGAGATTTAAATGATCTCTTAGATTAATGATTGTATGTGCAACTAATAGTATGTTGCTGTTTCTTAATAACACTTTTAATCCTCTGATAATCTTCATATAATACTTAGAATAAGCTGTCTTAAACATTTTAATATTGGAGGCTTTGCACCCGCATTTGTGCCTGTGTCCGCATACGTATATATCTATACATGAAAGTTTGGGAGACTTTGCCTCTATTTTTCATTCATTATATATTTTTGAGAAGTATATAAAATGTGCATACACACAGAACAGAAGCAGATGGATCCTCCTGTAAATAGATTTTGTATTTTCAAAAAAGATAAAGCTTAAAGGGAAATAAAATGAATGCTATAAAAAAATATTTAAAAAAGAAAAAAAAAAAGAAAAAGAATGATGACATGATATAAAACTTTATTTTGAAGAAAACTAAAGAAAATATGTTGGGTTTTTTTCCTAGGCAATACCTCTAGATAAAAAAAAAAAATGGTTTATAGCTCAGCTTTTGGTATTATGGATACACATTAGTATAAAAAAAAAAAAAAGAATGCAGAACTTTTCTGAAGACAATTTTTGAAACAATTTCTGGCACAGATACTCTTATTCAAAACATATAAATAATATATTAAGGAAGACTTCCTGCTTCAGTCAAGGACTTGATAGATGAAGTGTTCAGATTAAGTTATGAGAGTAGAATACTTATTACGAACGGAAGATGATAATGCATACCAGCAGAGTTACATTTTCTTTGATCAAGCAATTTGTATGCAAGTTTATGAGTACAAAGATTTGAAATAAAAAAGATAAAAATACCTCCAAACTACAACCCTCCCCCCCCCTCCCCAACTGCTCTTGCTCTAATAAAAATTGATTCTATTTAGATGGTAGTCCAGCCAGAGGAGCTTCAAATGTCAGACTGCAAAGAAAACCAATTCTGTTGGTACTTAGGTATTGCTTTGAAAAAAATTATGCTCATGATAGAAATAGGCAATCATATAAAAAAGGGTTTGCTTTTCTAAGAGGGATTATGAACAAATTCATTTTCTCATGCACAGAAATTACAAGTAGACCTTTAGTCTGAATGCATGATATGTGTGACAAAAGCATGTGTAAAGAAACAACTTTATAATTAGGCAAAAACTTTACATGTAACAAAAGTTTTCTCTTTATTTATTTATTTATTTATTTATGTGAAGGTGACGCCAGAGAGCTTGTGAAATCTTCATCTTTGGAGATAGTCAGAAGTCTGGGGTTGTGGGCAACCTGTTGTGAATGACCATGCTTGAGCAGGGAGGTTACGCAAGGTGATCTCCAGAGGTCTCTTCCACCATTCTGTAATTCATTATAATACATAATAAATAATGAGCCATAATAAAATATAATCTGTTTATATATTTTTATTATTTATATAGTTAGTCCAATAGTTGTGGTATTTTACTGAAAGGTTTAAAGATATAAAAAAGAATTAGATTTTTTTTTAAATTCTTTTATGAAAGTTTTTAATAGTTTTTACAAAATCTTTTATTTAAAGAATGTTTTTTAGAAAATCTGAATGTTGAGTTATGAAAGAGACAATATTCCTCAATCTACTGTTTTAATGGATTGACAGTAAAATATGTGCTGAATTAAATTGAGAAGTTCTTCATGTTTTAATAACAAATGTTTGTAGCATCAATTTGATGAATAGGTTGTCCAAAGTGTTTTCAAATAATTTTACTTAGAAAAATACCAATATTATATTTATCATATCCATTAGCATTCTTTTTTGAATGTTGCATTCAAAAAGTACTATGAAAATATATTTTTCCAGTAACAGAATATTCAGATACATAATATCCCTCCTCCACAGATGGCATTGTCTGTGTTCATGGTTCCATAGGTTTTTTGGGTCTTTTTATATTGTTTATAATAGATTAAATAGAAGGACTGATTCTTTAAAAATTATATGATGATATCTCATGATACTTGTGATAGAATAGAATGTATACCCAGTTTAATTCTTATGCTACAGCTGTATCCTTTTTCAGTGGTGTAAATTCTTATTATTGATAGAAATTTTTGGTGCTGCAGTGTGTAAGATTCTACATCCAAATTTTCTTTAGAAGATAATAGTGATGCAATTAAGAAACCAGCATTTTCAGTGGCAATTGAAACCACTATAGTTCAGTCTCCAACATTACCTATTTTTTTTTTTTTTTAAAACTGCAGAAAATCATAGTAAAATATGGTTTAAGTATATACATGGTTAATTTCTGAGTCTGGGCTCCAGTGTTTCCTTGTCTAATGTCAGAGAATTTTGACAGTATGCGAAGTTGCCATTTTTTTGGCACTAACTGAAAGTTAGATCTAGTGCTATGGACAATGCTGATTTCCCAAATTTCCTCTTTTTATTCTTTAATTATGCAGCTATACCTTACTGTGTAGAAATATTTTTTTTTTTTGTATTTAACTTGATCTGTAGGAAATAACAAACTATTCTCCAGTAAACTTTATAATTTATCATATGCTGTATTAACAAAAAAGTTTTCTAATTTTATTATACGTTAGTTGGAACTGCTTTAGTATTACAGTGGAGTTTTTAATATCTGGTAACTAAGATGAGTTGCTGACTTTGAAGTATCAGCTTAATTTTTATTTTTTTTAAGTTTTCTAACAGAAAATCTTTAGTAATTTACAAAATATAAGTCTAAGAACTTGCAGCAGTTTGTGCTAAATTATAATTATGGCTCAAACTATAATTACAATTATGTTCATTAACATGGCCATTATAATGGCGATGAAGATCAAATGTTCAATTGCATCATTTATATATGGTGGGAAAAGATGAGTTGACTTGAACTATAATGGAGAAACAATATTGTAAAGCATTCCTCTAAATTTATTTTCAGTCCCCTTCCTTTGTTAAACTGCCACATCTTGCATGGTTATGCTGAAAAATATCAGGCTATATCTGAATAGCATGTGAATTTCTTGTTAAGCCAGCTAATCTTTGGTTCTTCCTTTCTCAAAACACTGAAAAAGTTTGTAAGGGACTTTCCATTTGGGAGTCTTTTTGCTTTGCTGTGAAGTATTGTAAGCAATTTTTAAGTACCTAGGTTCCCACTTGAAATCATTAGGAAGAATTTGTAGCATCCTAATGAATATTGTTGTAATTTGCATGGCTTTGACAGCTGTGTTTATGCAGTGTCTTCAGTAAAGAAAGGTATGCCCTGAGATTTCCAGGTAAAACAGGCAGGCAGCAGCCAACGGAATGCTGACTGTTGGCTTCTGATTCTCTGTTAGAGATATATGGAATATTAATTAGCCTGCACATTCATATGTTATTCCAGAGCATGCCAACTCTGCATATCTAACACATGAACACACAACCCTCCTCTACAAGCCAGATGATTCACATGGTTTAGGGGAAATAATATCAGCACAGTGCTCCATTGTGAATGATATTATGGGTGGGGAGTTGTTTGGTTTTAGTCTCAAGGGGCAATCTGTGAAGATTGCTAACCTAGCTGTCATCACTAAGTACCTTTTTAATTAGGACTAATTCTCTTCTTGTGGATTTAAGACCATTGCATTCATTATAGTCACGGCTGTAACGCCCACCTAGGAGCAAGCATGGAGTGGGCAGAAGATGAGGAGCAATGGTCAGGGGAATCTATGTAATGGACAGAGGGAAAACTTAGGAAATTTAGAATATGGCTGGGCCTGGTTCTGAGCCTCAACTCGGGCCTGGGCCTGGGAAGTAGCTTCCACCAGGAGCAAGCTTTCTTGTCCAGCTGAGTATGTGTACAGAGGGTACAAAAAACAGGACGTGCTTTGTTTTTAACAACTTTCATAGACACTGTGTAACAACTGATTTTGCCATATTGATTCAAACTGTTTCCAGCATTGTCCTTATTTTGTCTTGTTTTACCAAAGGGCTAATGGGATCTGAGTCAGACGTGCAATGCACACTCTCATCTGGGTTATTTGTCCATACTAAAATAGTTCTTTTGACTTCCTGTGAAAAACCTGCCTCTCTTCCTTTTCTCCTCGCCCTCCCTTATTACTGTTGCTGTTTGCTGTTAAATTACACAGTTCAGCTCTCATTAATTTAGGCCTCAGGATTAGGTCAGTTTAGGTTCAGATTAGAATTGTGTCCATTTTAGACGTGTTTACGCAATAATGATTTTGCATGAACGAAACAAAGCAAGAGAGCAGACAGAGTGGCATAAGCATGCACTTCCAGCTTATTAAAGACAAATTTGAATGTATAAGCATAAAGCATAGAATATATGTTCTGCATTTAGGTTTTAGCCTAAAGATTATAAAATGTTCTACCTCAATAGTACATTCTGTGCTGTAATGAAATGCCTGTAAAATACAGACAGGCTGAGTGTTCAATGATTTTATTTTAATTTAAGGTATCATAGCCAAAAAAAAAGAAATGTGCCGACAGTAGTACTTCAGGATTGAAAAGTAGCCTGAGCTTTCCTTGTGTGATCTGGTCTCCAAACAACCTAAGGTTTATAGCTCACAGTGTTTCTCTGCAAGCCTGTTTGCCTGCAGGATCTGAGAAGTCATAAAATTTGATCCTCTAAAATCCTCTGTTCTAGAGAGAGAAAAAGTAGAAAAATCTATTGCAGTAATGTGCAGCAGTGACTTCTGAGGACTAAGAACAGAGCTTTTCCTGAGCATGTCAATGCTGCTCTCAGCTGTAAGGTAACAAGAGGTTTTTCTTCCTTCTGAGGTTCCCCGAACACAGTATTTATGTCCTATGCAAATTCCAGGATTTCATTTAAGTAACAAAGCTCACTTTATTCCCCCATGCCTCCTCCTTAATTTATTTTTTAACTGTAGTCAAGAAGTCTTAGGAAACTTATTTTAAATTTTATTTTGCTTTTCTCAGGGAGAGGGGTGCATTCTGCATTCTAATCTGCTTTTTCCCGTGGGCAGTAGCATTCAAAAGGCATAGCTAATTTTTTTAAAGTCCCATTACAATCATTGTATATTAATAAGCTGATACCAATTATACATTATTTTTGCTGTCTCTCTGCAAACCATTTTTAAAGAAGTCTTAGGAAAGCTGCCTGTAAAATCTTTAGAATTTCTTTTACAGTCCTCCTTGCAACTATTCATTCTCTGGTCATTCACTGAGGGGTCTGGGGCAGGAAGATGTCAAAGTCTGGAATTAAGGCAGATGTAAAGTTCTTTCAAGCTGCCTGCTAATGCTTCCATTGCTAACTCATTAGCAACACATAGCTGTAAACATTTAGTCGAATCTTTGGAGCTAGTGAGGAAGAACAGGTTCATCTTTACTACTGTACTAAATCTTTTGCTGTGCCTTTCTTTGTGTTCCCATTACTGAAAATCACCACTGTGGAAAAGTTTAATTTCACAGTTATTTTAGGAGGTGACAAGATCCAGGTGTGTTATCTACCTTTTGATTAACATTGCCTTTTTAATTTCACCTTTCAGCTTGGCAACAAAGAATAATATATAAAGTAGTGGTTGATGAAGGTAGTGTAATTATCTTCTGTAGTACCCAGTTTGGCCTTCTCACATTGCGCTCTAGGAAGATTTGCAGTTAGCCTTTGAATAGATAAGACAATGGTTTTGTGCCTTTCTGGTCTTTGGGAGTTGATGCAAACACAATCTATATCAGCTATTATTTCAGATTCTTGGTTAGTATTTTTTTCTTCCATATTCTATTAAAGTGGCAAATCGTCACAAATTGCAGTCAAAATCAAAGCAAAACAAAGCCAGAAAGTATTTGTTTTATGTATTTCTTGGGATGCTTTGCTTTTGCTCAGATTTGTGCAGTTTCGATTTCGAAAACGATGAAAGAGGCTAGATACTTGAAGTGTGTGTTGCTACATTAAGTTTATGGGATCTGACTGCTTTCCCATGCCCTCCTTCTTGTCTCTTACCCTTCAGATCCTCAAGACTACTCTGTATGTAATTCAGTCTCTTTTATTTTTTTTTCTATCAACCAAATGTTTTATTTTATACTTTTCCACTGCTTCTTTTTCTCAATCACTCTTTCCAAGGATTTAATACCTATTTTCATTACCTAGAAGACAGTGACTTATTATCTTTATTTGAGCCTTATTATCTCAGTTTGTTAAAACAAAGGTTATATCATGTAGCATAGACATATGCTTATAATGTGAAAAATAATATGCAAAAATCAATATCCAAATATTAAATAATAAACATGCATAAACATGTATAGTAGCCTTTCCTTTTGAGAGTTTTGTAACTGAAAAGCTCTTTGAGTTTATTTCCCTTGTTTATAAAGCAAAATATCAGTGAAAAAGCCTCTTAGACTTCTCTCTTTTTAACTTGGGAACCTTTATTGCTAAGGTAGTCTATGCTAACCTTAAAATGCCTCCCGTTCTGGGTAAGGTGACTGCATAGATTACAATAGTTGTCATGACATCATATTTTTATTCCTACTCTTTTTTTAATTGCTTTTAAGGTCATGTAAGTAGTCCAGTTCAGGGCATTCTGTTTGTTTCTGATAACTGAATCCATGGTAAATCTTATCAGACAAGAACACTACATCCATCAGTATGCTCAAATCCCTTCCACTGAGAGCTAAGCAAACATGATGTCTTTCAGTCTTGGATTTTTTTTCCCCATAAATAAATAAAGCCAAACAGCAGCAACAAAAAAACCCAACCCACCCAAACAAAGCAACCTTCAAAAAAACCCAACAGCCAACCAACCAACCACAAACCACTGGGGTTTATTTGTCTTTCAAATAATGGAGCTAAGCATCAAGCTGCCTATTGAAAACATTAAAGGTTTTTGTAGCTCTGCTTAGGCCTGATACACAGAATAAATGGAAATTCTAATGTCAGCCTAATGAAAAGATGACTTAATTATGGCTATTTTGATATTTATACATTGGTATGAGTACACTTAAGTGCTTTTAAGAACATGCAAGGTTAATGCCTAAAACATAAAAGTCAAAACAAAGATCTCTCAAACTTTAATTAAAGAAAACCAACAAGCGTTACTATTTGACCTTGCTAAAAATGATCCAAGAGATGAGCAAGAGATTGTTTCACTTGGCATGTTTTTTTTTAGCTCTTTGTTAGATTTAAGTTTTTATTTAGTGTAGTTTGTTAACTAGGCTACATTTATACTGTTCTTATAAATGAATGTGAGGTATCGACAATGCAATGTATGAACAGTACATTTATATAAAATAAGTAGAACAGCAATAATTTCTTTAGCTCTGTGTGATATTAATGACATCTGTTTAATGTTCATTCTTCATTCTGTCAATAAATTTTTACAATTGAATTCCTTTACTCAATATGTTGCAACAAAATATTAATTTGAAATAAGAAAAATCTAACAAGCTTATTCCTTCTATGTCCCCTTGTCCCATTAAAAAAATCAAACAAAAATTATCAGTCACTTGTTTAATATATAGCCTATAACGCTGGGTTTGTAATCTGGAATAAACAGCCTATCATTCAGCTTATTTCTAAGAAATAAGGTCTATCACTCTTCTAGGGCATCAGCACAATCTTCCATTCTGTAGGGTAGCTCAGGGAAATGGTATTAAATTCTGTTACAGTTACCTGAGGATTACAAGTAATACAGAATTAATATTACATTTCCTAAGTAGAATTTATGCGGTTTTCTTGGTATTTCTAACGTTAGTTATGTTACATTATTTGATCTAACAATTCTGCTGAATAAAAAGATGTTACAATTAATAGGGACTAAACTGTTACAATAAACTGATCCTAAAAATTGTGAAAGACCCATCCCATTGCAACTAACAGTTTGTGGTTTATTTCTGGTGGTGGATTTTTTGGCTTTGGTTTGATTTGGTGTGTCATGCTCCCCTTTTTCTCTCCCTCCCCATTTTTTTTTTTTTTTTTTTTAAGATCTGAGCATTAGCCAGCCTGACTTCCCATATAAAGATCTCCCTTTTTTGTAATTCATTCATTCCCTCTGTAAGTGAGGCATAAGTACAGTATGTCTTTCAAACAAATCACTGAGTTTTCAAATGCTTTCTCTACCTTAATATTTTCAAATAATTTCGCTCAATCATTTACTGTTAACAATTTGTAAATAATAGAGTTCATCATTTGGACACAAATGTCTTTGCCTTCCAATGACTGCTTCCTGGTATATACTCCATCATTTGACAGAATGTAATGACAGTCTTTGGTTTGGTATAAGAAAATGTTTGCAAGACTTTATTTCTAGTTTATTATTAAAAGCAAACACTGTTTTAGTTGTGCTCTAGTATCAGTCCAGGGCAGGAAAGAAAAAGAGATATCTTTATATAAAGAAGGAACTATACTATATATCTGTATATATATATATATATATATATATTTTTTTTTTTTTTTTTTCTTTTAACCTACCTGCTTCCAACATGAGCTCCAAGAGAAAATAATTAAAAGCTTTACAATACTTTGCCTACTTCACAGTAGGGAAACTGTAACCAATTGTTGGCATACCTGCAGTTTATATGGAGTTACTTCATGATTCATTTTGAGAAGTTAGTTGAAATTCAGCAATCAAATTCTGAGCTAATCTTAAATTCTCTAAGATTCAATGGAAAAAAAATATCATCTTAATTTTACTGTGGAGTTTCCTGAATGTCACTCAGTAGGTAATATGGTATAACCTTTCATCAAATCTCTCGTTAAAATGAATGTATTCCTCAAATATATAGTTGAACATATTACAGCAGGGCAACCAATTAATATGCTTATGATGAACTTCTCTTTTTCCTTTGTAACACTACCTTACCATTTAGATCATTCCTAAAAGTTTCTCAGCATATTGGTTTTAATCAATATGGTAGATGTACTACAATTTCACCCATAATTATGTCCCAACACTGACTAAATATTACTTGTATTCCTGGATTGTAAGAAGGTGATTGAGGATGACTGTGCTCTCTAATTGTCATTCTTCCTGCAGATTTTCTTTAACTTAGACAAAAATTTGCAAAGAAGAATGATAAGACCTAAATGAGCCTCAGACAGGCTGACTTATAAAATGCAATGCACATTATGTGGTTTTTAGAAAATTACACTTAAAAACCATCTCTGAAATTTTTTTAAAAAGGGGATGGGTTAGACAAATTACTCCCATTGATGTCAGTGGGAATTGTGCAGCTAAGATCCATTTATACTGGTTATTTTTCTGGGAAAAAAAGCCTACTATGTTATAAGGAAATACGATATTTCTCAGTAATTGTGAGGGTACCTGGATTTTTAGCAGCTGTCATGAGGGCGAAGATAACAGAATACCCATTAAATACTGCCCCTTAGAATTTCCAGTGATCATTTATTAAGCTAAAATACTGTCTCTTGGAGATCTTCCTTCCCTTTCTTTGTCAAAATAAATATATACACTGGGTATGATTAGCTTATGTGCTAGAGGAGATGAATATACTTTTCTACAGCACCTTATTTCCACTGTCCTGTGTTTTCTTATTCTTTCTTGGTAGGCTGGAAGAAAGTATGTCTTATGCAGTCTATACATGGGAAAGTAATTCTACCCTGAATGACAATTTCAAGTTTAACGCAAAATATGCACAAATAGCTATAATCTGCTTCTGTGTAACTATCATTTATGTAGAATTCATAGCTCCTCCAATTCAGCTAGGGAGAATTGTAACCTGGATTTAACTACATAAATTGGTTTATACAAGTGTCCCATGTTCAGCAGTAGCAGTCATTTTTTTCCTTAGTAGCTGGTGCAGTGCTGTGGTTTTGACTTTCAGCCTGTGAACAACTCTGATAACACTGATGTTTTTAGTTGTTGCTCAGTAATGTTTACCCTGACCAAGGGCTTTCTGAGTCTCATGCTCTGCCAGGGAGGAGGGGAGGCCGGGAGGCAGCAGAGACAGGACACCTGACCCAACCAAAGAGGTATTCCATACCGCAGCTCGTCATGGCCGCTATATAAACTGGGGGCAGTTACCTAGAAGGGCTAGATCACTGCTCAGTCGGGCTGGGTATCAGTCGGTGGGTGGTGTATTCTCTCCTCTTGTTATTTCCCTTATCATTATTATTATTGTTGGTAGCAGCAGTGGTTTGTTACTTAGTTACTGGGCTGTTCTTATCTTAACCCGTGTGAGCTGCATTCTTTCGATGCTCCTCCCCATCCCTCCGAGAGCGAGGGGAGGAAGAAGAGACAGTGAGCGAGTGGCTGCATAGTTCTGATTTAAGGCTGGGCTTAAACCACGACTACAATCTTCAGTATATAAGCTGTTTTGGTTTTAGTGGTACATATTTCAATGCAAAAGTATATACTTCTTGCACTGTTTAAACCATGAGTTAAGTATTTTAGTGATTAAAGTAGTGTAAAATCAGCATCACTGCACAGCCATATGCCACTGGTAGAACTTTCTTCTGTTATGCACTATGAAAGATGCATTTGGTCTGTCATTAACAAAGAAAGTAAGAAGTCATATTAAATAAGTTATAGTTATGTTTTATTTCTGTAAGAGTGAGCTACCTAAGAAATTTACCCAGGGTAAGCTTTCATGCATGTTCTGTTTGGTTAAAAAAGAAAATAAAAAAATTATTATTAGTACTTTTTTCTATTCTGCTCAGAGCCGTGGCCAGTTGTTTTAGGACAGCTTTCTTAATGAAGGCAATGTATGCATGAAATAATTGCCCATGAAATAATTGATCCTTAACACCAGCATGAAGATTTTCTTTTTTTTTTCCATTTTAAAAAAGACAAAATTTGGAAAATAGGCCCTTCTCTACTTCAGTAAGGTTGAAAAAAGTCTGTATTTGGCCTTTGCTTACTGTTTTGTTGGGCCTGTAGAATCCTTAAGATTCTTGAATTCAAAGATAAGATAAAAATCAAAACTATTTCTCAACTTCTTTTCAACTGCAATAGTAATCAGTGCATAAGCCTAACTCTAAGGTGCTTACTTCTGTTGGGAGCTGCCTGCAGCCTGATGCATGGAGGTTTTTTTACACTAGGCAGTAGTTTAGGAAACGTCTACGTGAATCATGAACAACTTTGCCAGAAGAATTGTTGCTTTTAAAATGCATTCGTCTTTCACTGCCTATTTTGAAAAAGGATTATTTTATTAAATGTGATACATGGTGTACACATTTGGTGTATACAATGCTGCTGTGACATTAGCATGAAGTTTGCACTTGGTACTGCTGAACATTAAGAGGTAGACTAACTTTATCCCAGAGCAATTGTTTCACCTTGAAGATGATGTTTTTTCATCTGCTTTGCTTTACATGGTCCGAGGATTCCTTTAAGTCTAGTATGTGCCCTATCAACATGTCTGGGGGATAATGTCTAAATAGAAAAACTGTGGATTAGGCTTTGTGTAGAACTTCCACAGCTGGTAAGCAGACAGAAGAAAGTGTGTCTTTTGTTGGATCCTGGTCTAGAGATAGTTTTTCTTAAATGTATATAGGTATAGAAATGATGATGTGGAATTTCTGCATATTGTTATTTCTTCTCTGTTTCTGCTTCATTTTGAGGGGTTGTAATTTGCTGCACACAAAGGGGAACAACTGCTTTATACTTTCCTTCCTGGGTCTGCAGTGATTGTTCTCTGTATTCCTTGGGGTTCTAAAACAGCAAATCAAGAAACAAATCATCAGATTTCACAGTTCCCCCCACCTCTGTGGGGCTGATATTTTTGGGTTGGTTTTTTTTTTTTTGTTTGTTTCTATTTTTTAATGAAACAAATCTTTCACTCTTGTATCTAGGCCTCCCAAATACTGTTGGATCCATTTCCATAAGGGTTCATGAATTCAAGATTGCACCATATTTTCTCCAGAGGCCTGTAAGGCTTATTTTAAGAACGTAGTATCTAGTAATACCTAATCCTGGGAATGTCATTACATCTGAAAACTTCAACAGTTGTATATTTTACTTTATCTCTACCTAGCTACCTTGCTCCACATCTTGTTTCCTTCACATAATCTTACATTTGTGCATTGTGTTAATTGATACAAGAACAACCTGTGGTATACTATTTTACCATAATTTGCTGCCATAAATGTTGTCTGTCTCTAACATTACTGGGCTGTGTATGCAGAATACCAGTGCAAGAATCCTGCTGCAAACACTAAATTACAAAACTCTCTTTGTAATTTAGTAATTTACTAAAAGCAGGTAGTGTTCTGAAAAGAGCAACAGGAAAATGAATCACTTTTTGCTCATTCTTTCATCCTTACTGTAGCGAGCAAGGTCTCATTTACTGCTCCTAAAAGAATAGCTTTAGAAACATAAATGTTGTTGCTTCTGCTTTGCAGGCATTTTTAGTTTAAACTGCTATTGTACTGCAGTTGCTGAGAGTCTGATGAAGTCTGATTCTGTGAAACTTTTTTGAAGCACAAATGTTCACCATAATGTTAGAGATCAAATTGGTTCTGGGAATAGTTTACCAAATTGGTTTGTCCTGTATGTGCACTTGCTCTCTATGGCTGTGACCACACTACTGCTTCATCCATGAATAAGAAGTTTCTCCACACTTAGAATTCAGATTTCTTGTAATTAAAGCTGCTGTATTAATATAAGCTAATATACGTTAATGCAAGCTAGTATAGCTTGTGTGTGTTTTAACAGCTAAAGAATTATCCTGGTACTTCTCTCACTGAAAAATTATCTTTAATAGCAATTATTCCTTTAATTATTTCTTTAAGTGACTAGATAGTAACAAAGTACCCCTACCACAGAATGGACATTAAAGATAATGAACACAAACCTAATTTTCTGCATTTTAAATACAGTTTGATATGACTGATGAAAAATTTTCATTATAAAATGTTAATCTAGCAAATAACTTTGCACTCCCTCTTCAGCAGAGTTTCTGTAATTAGTGGTTTATATTTATTAAATTATTGTAATTTTTGTCACATATCAAGGACAAGCTACCATGTGTTTTAGACTAATTAGTACTTTGTTTATTTTAAGAATTCCATTAATTCTTTCTAAATACAGCCAACATGGAAAAGAAGACTGCCTGAATTTTACAAGAAACAAACAAGGCTCTTTACTACTAGACCACTCTGGCAGACACATACCCAGATCCTCAACAGATGCTTCAGGCAGAGAGATGAGTGAGGTTCTAGATGCAATACAAGTATGTAGTTTGTCTTTTTAAAACACAATTAAGTGGAAGTCAGTATGCTTCTGTTTGCCATCCATGGTATATAAATACCAACTATTCTTTCAGAAAGGGGAAACCAAAAAAAGTTCACAATATATATTTATATGAGGCTAAGAAAGTAGCTTTACTGTTTCTAAATTGCCTGGTGGATTTTCTTAGTCCTAGAATACTATCTACCTTTACAGAGCAGCTCTAGTCTTCTCTGTTAATAGCTGTGTGCCTTGTTTGGAATCACTGTACTTTAGGAGTTCCTTTGGCCATCCTGCTCTACTCCCCATTTGCTAAAATAAAGCCTAAATAAATTTAAATAAATTTAAATTTATTTCTAAATAAAATTTGATACTATACCAACATTATTTACTAAATATGTCATTTCTGAACAATGACAATGTCAAAATGTTAGGATGTTTTAAGAGATATTGATAGTGTTAATATGTTAAGACGAAGAGAAAATAGCACTAGAAAAGGAGGTTTTATACCTTGCAAATGCATTTCTGTTCATATTTAAATCAGTTTCTCTACTGAGCCTAATTTGATATATGTTGCAAATAGTTTATAAGTTATGATTTGCCAGAATAGCAATTTGTGTGGTTAGCCATCCATGATCTTTCTTAGTTCACAAACACAGCAGAAAATTTGACATTTTCTCCACTTTTATCCACTGTGCTTTGAAAAGTTTACATTCAGTTCAGTCTGTTGTATGCACAAGAAACGTTTCTTTACAGTTCTAATGTGTTCTGTGTCAATACATTTTGTCAGGCTGACAAAATATGATGAAACACAAGACCATGCAAAGCCATGCATCTTCTCTGATTAATTTGGTTGAAAACTGTTTGTTATCTTGAAGCTAATAAAAACCATCTTGGAATGCACAATGACTTGTTCTGCTTAGAGATGATTTATACCAATAGAGAACAATATATATTATGGTTCATTTAACCATTCCAGCATTATTTAGATAGTAAACATATATCATTTCTTTGACTGTTAACAAGTGAGGTGAAAATATCTTGTTTATGTAACATAAGGCAATACAGGAGAAAAGCAACAGAAATGTGTAAAAGCAGGTCTGCTAACTTCTCCACACTGTAGTGTTTATACAGAATTAGCATAGTTTACTTGGTACAGTGATGTTAGCATGTTTATATGCTTTTTAATAGCATACTGGTAGAAATTTTTTATTTTCAGGCTGAATAGCAGCAAAGCCATTAGTATGCTGCACAAGTGCAAGAGGAAATATCTGTCATGATGAGCAATTGTTTCTTTACTTCTCTCATGTTCCTTGACTCTGAGAGGCTTTTTGGTTGGCTTGCTTGTTTCCAATCTGGATGAAGAGCTCCTATTTCCTTGAGGATCTGACCTTAATTTTTTGAAGTTATAAGTGCTTTTAACATTTACTCACTAACATAAGTCATTGCATCATAGGTGTTTTCTACATAAATTAATTTACATACTTTCTTTTAATAATGAGGAAAATCTGAAAGTATATTTAATGCACCTTCAGTATAATTTTTTTCTAGATTTTTTTTTTTTTTACTCTCTCTTTTCAGTTGAAAAGTCTAATAGTATAGTAGGCTTTCCCTAGGCAGAAGGTTAATTTCACAGCTCAGAGATGCTACACCCAGTATAATCACTGGTTAATCTTGAAATAACTTGAGGCCTACAGACTTCTCTTTCTATCTGGATGCACTTGGCTGCTACCAAGGGTCTTGCTGGCCAAAGGCATATCACAGAGGCTGGTCTACGATCTGCTAGCAAAGTTTTTTCTTAGTGGGCTGAATGGCAGCTAAAAATCAAAATTTGAGCCTTTTGAGAAGTCTTAAGTCATGAAAAGCTGTTAAAAAACCCTCAGCTGATATTAAAGAAAACAAAGATATTAGAAAAAATAAAGTCTTTAAAGAAAATAAAAGATATTTTCTGCTGAGGCCTTCTTTTCTTGAAAATGTTTTCCTTTTTTTTTTCTTGTTTTTGTTTTTTACTCACTGAAATCTTAATGAATTCCATTAAATGAAAAATCCTGTTTTATTTTACTTTAAAATTTCATCAGTTACTTTTTTTCCTCTCCCAACTTTGCCAATCCTCCTGCGGTCTCTTATCCGTGAAAAGTCTTTCTTGATCTTTATAGTGTTTCCTTTCTCCTTTGAAACCAGAATTTGATTTTTAAGATTGCTTTCCTGCAAGGCTACTCTGATCTAGGAATCAATTCTTGAATTAACTCTTCAGAATCTACTTATTGTAGTGTAAGCAGCAGACATTATAGGCTTTGCAGCTTTGTTGGAAAAAATTCCATTCTTGCAATTGCAAACTAAAGGAAATGAGAAAAGACTAGTGAGCTCTGTGAGACTAAACAGCGTTCATGGAGCATATAGACTGCACTGAGTTTCACTCTCTGACCTCTTAAAAGATATACAATTAAAATAAAACCAAATTCTCTTGAAGCAAGTACTGGATGGATCTGTTAAATCAAATGCTGGCTATAGTTTAATGAATAATAGGATAGTTAGGGTTAGAAAGGACCTTAATATCATCAAGTTCCATTCCCTCTGTCATGGGCAAAGACACCTTGCACTAAACCAGGTCACTCAAGGCTCCATCCCACCTAACCTTGAACACTGCCAGTGATGGAGAATTCACAACTTCTTTGGGCAACATATTCCAGTGCCTCACTACCTTCACAGTAAAGAATTTCTTCCTTATGTCAAATCTAAACTTCCTCTGTTTAAGTTGAAATCCAAACTCATGTTTTATGATGTCCTTTATTTCAGGAAATACCATTCATTGTATTTATTAAGAATGTACTTGAAAATGCCTTACAGTCTAGTACACCATATTTTATTGCAAATAAGGGCAGAAGTCCTCTCCCTCTTCTCTTCCTTTCAGTACACAGAACAAAAAGCATCTCATTTATAAAACTGAAGTTGCAAATTTTAGAGACAGATTACTGCCTTGGGTAAATTCTCGTAGCTGGTTTTTTTTTTTTTTATTTTATTGAAGATAACTAGCTCAGTGTATACTTAACACTGAATATCAGGTTGTGCAGGAAATTGTTTACTGTATTCATTCTCATATAGGTGATATGAAGGTGATCAGTGAGTACATACAGTTGTGTACAAGTGTGTTATTAAGGAAAACGTATTGATTTACATACTTTCAAACTTTCATTTTATATGGACTTCACCATTTTTGGAGACCTAACTTTTAATTCAAAATGTAAAGTAAACCTAAAAATACAATTAGGAGAACATGCTGTGGTAGCAGTTACTGTGTGAGTTGTAAATAATTCTTCAGTGTTTGCCAAGCAAACAACAGGATGTGTGTCAGACAATGAAATCAAGATGAATAAACAGACCTGTCAACTTTAGTTGTAGTTTCAGAGTATTTAGAGTGAGTCCTTTGGTAAATGAACTAAATAAATTTGCTGCTTTTTTTTTTTCTTCTTTTTTTTTTTTTAAAAAAAAAAAAAAAAAAAAGTGGGAATCTTGAAGCTGGAAGAAATGGTTGTGTGCTTATTCAAAAAAGTAGTCAGAAGTTTTATCAGCTGATGTTTTCTCACTATGGAAGTTTATGTCCATTTTTGTGTGGTGTTGCCTCAGTAGAAGGAATCTTTTCCTGTTATTTGCTAATGTGGTTTTATGTTATTTTTAAACACATTTTTACAGAAACATAATGTAGTATTTCAAAGAAAAAAAAAAAGAGAAATAACTAGGTAACACTACTATGGGAAAAGATTTGTGGATTAGAGTAAACAACTAAGAGGATTACAGTGAAAAATCTGTTGACTGTGAATCAGCTATGTAATTCTATGTTTTTGGAGCAAAATGTTATTTTGAAATATGTTAATATATGTTATGTGCTGCTGATGTCGCTTCAGAGCTGATGTGTTTAAAAATGTCCTTATGGACAGCTCTTAATTGGAATATCAGAATACTTTAGGCAACATATACTAAAAAATTCTTAAAAATAGAGAAGACTTGGAGATAACAGAAGGAAGAGGAGATGACTGTTTTGCTTAAAAGTTGAAATGTTTTCTATATTCACTGAGATGCAGGCAAGTCAGGAAAAATAAGAAAAAATATTATTTATAGTTTAAGGGATTTTGACATTTTTTTCAGGATGGAACTGAGGATGGTTAAGCGCTGCTTCAGGTCTTACAAGGTTCTGGAACACCCTCTCCATATCATGGAGTAATTTAGGCTGGCAGTGGCCTCTACAGTTATCTAGCTAAGCCAGTTGCTTAAACCAGATGTAACTTCAAAATTAGAATTGTAGAATGGTTAGGGTTGGAAAGGACCTTAAGATCATCTAGTTCCAACCCAGGTTGTACAGGGTCTTGTTCAGTTGAGTTATGAACGTCTCCCAAGATAGAGATAAAGTGACAGAGACTGCACAGGTTCATTAGACAGTGTGTTCCAATGCTTAATCACTGTCATTGTGAAAAATGTGAAAAATACTGGGTGAGTTTAAAACCAGGTTATACAGAAATCTTTGCAGCAGGTAAAGTGTAATTAATTATATTTTGGAGCAAGAAGGAGGGTGAACTAGACTGTCTCTGTATGCCTGTTGTTTTTGTGTTAACTAATTCTTTAAATAATACATTTTTCTACTTTTAATTGCAGCAGGAAAAGAATCAGGAAAGCTCAAGAAATAAAGGTAAGTGTTAATTATTTTCAAAATGTGGAAATAGTTGTTATCATCACAAATCTAACATCCATTGTTGGTAAAACATCCAGATGGATTGTTTGCTGAGTGTTTTGGTATTTAATATTACAAAACTATATCTAGGAAAGTGGGATGAAACGTAGAAAGTAAGTGAATAAATTACTATTTTTGAAACTCTGCTTGAGATGAACAAAACTGACTGCTGTACTCCGGATGGGATGGACTGCATGACTTCTCACCAAGTTTCTGTCCTCAGCTATGGACACTTGTTATACTTCAGTGAAACATCATTACCATCACTTTAGCTTCTCCCTCTCCATTCAGTAAATCTGTGACTGGATGTGATTCCAATTTGTGCACAAACTGATCACATCCTTAGTAAGCTGTCTTGCAAAACCAGTGTCAGCTATGTGTTTTGCAAACAAGTTTTTTATACTTTCACTGCACTTTACTCTATGCCAGTACCTAAAAACTACATGAAATAGAAATCCAGGTTAAAAACCCAGCCTTGTTTCAAGAAACTTAGAAGAGTTCAGGAAACCAAATTTTGTATTTCATGCTTAATCATATCACCTGAGTTAGTTGTTCATAATTCAGCTATGTATCACAGTACTCATTAATCTCAGTTTCCTTGTTTTCCCTCCAGCTAAGACTAGACACAGACATCTGAAGACAAGCTAAATCCAATAGCTGTTCGGACTTGTGTCAGGACAATTACATTATTCACAATGACAGGATGATTTATATCATCGAAGGATATGTGGTCCTTCATTTGAAGAGCATGCATAGTAAAATAAACCCTTTCAGTTTCAACTGCCATATTAGTTAGGTGTTAGTTTAGTTAGCTAACCAAAGAAACAGTTTTCAAAAGCTGAACAAAATATTGCCCACAGCTACATCCAAAGGAAAGCATTCTACTTGTAGGGAGATATCCATTACCTCCAAACAGGCAGTGGCATTGGTGCCCAGCTACACAGAATTTATTGTGATTATATCTGTAATATCTTTTGAGAAAATTTTCAATCTGCTAAACTTCCTTCATGCTGTGCGTGTCTCTGCTTATGCTGACAATTCAACTTAGAAGATTTCAGTGGTCTGGAAGACTACTCATACATGGAGTAGGCTTTGGGATATATATGGAGGTATTCTTAATTGATTAATGCTTTTTAGGGACTGTTTTGTGGCTGGTTTATTTTTTTGGGGGGGCCCTACTCTTTTCATATTCTTTAAATTTCTTATTTGTTTTCATATGTTCTTTTTTCCATGTTATTTCAAAGTTTCAGAAAGATATTTTTATTTCACTTGTAACTTAAGGCATATAAATCTTGAATGTGTTTCTTCTTAAAATATTGGTTGGTTTGGTTGAAACAATTAATTGTTAATTTAATATTAGTTAATTGTTAAATTAATATTTCATCATAAATGTTCCACATCATCAATAAGCAGCTATCCTTCATGTGCAGTATGTAAATATGTTGTGCTCTGCATGTGTTCTTGTGAGATACGTAAATGCTGTGGTTTATCCCCAGCTGGCAACTAAGCTCCACTCAGCCACTCACTCTCTCACCCCCAGTGGAATGTGAGAGAGAACTGGAAGAATAAAAGTGAGAAAACTTATGAGTTAAAATAAAGACAGTTTAATATATAAAGTAAAAGCCACACATGCAAGCAAAGCAAACCAAGAGATTCATTCACCACTTTCCACCAGCAGGCAGATGTTCAGTCATGTCCAGGAAAACAGGAATACATGTCTAATAGTTTCTTGGGAAGAAAAATGTCATAACTCTGAATGTCCCTCCCTTCCTGCTTCTTCGCCTAGCTTAATATACAGAACATTATGCCCTGTGGAATATCCCTTTGGTCAGTTGGGATCAGCTGGCTGTGTCCACTCCCAGCCTCTTGTATACCCCCAGCCTCCTCACTGGTGGGGTGGGGTGACAATCACAAAAGGCCTTGACTCTGTAAGCAGACTTGTAAACAGCAGAGTTGACTCTCTGAAGGCCTTGACACTGCTCAGCAATAATTAAAACATCCCTGTACTGTCAACACTGTTTCCAGAACAAATCCAAAGCATAGCCCCATGCTAGCTACCATGAGCAAAATTAACCCTTTCCCAGCCAAACCAGCACATTAAACTATCTTCAGCGTCTTAGGATAGGGTTCTAACAATATTCCTTACTCTTTCCGCATATGGCAGATCCTGTATAAGGTAAAAGGACAAAAACATTTTCTGTGCTTCCTTTAATATTCTGAAACTCTCAGAATCAATGTTTTAGTCTTATTATAGAGGACAACTACAGCTCATGTTAAAGATTCCTACCAAATGAGACTGGAATCTCTGATGTGCCTCATAACTTTCATTGATACCAGTGTTTCAGTATCTGTTTTTTATCAAGAATTTCTTCAAAATACAGAAGACTGGTTTTATGAGGAGAATATTGCAACAGAATTATAGTCAAATGCCTTTGACTTCAGCAGGATCCAGACATTAGTAACAAATACCATTCCATATCTTTTACTGTATTATAAAAGCGTAGTAATTTTTAATTTTTCTTAATTTATTGCTATAAATCGGATTGCTATTCATGTTTTAATAGTGATGTTATTGTTTTGTAGTATTTGTGTTTTTTCTCCTGACATTTTTCTGACCCATTTGTTTTTCCCATCTGTTACTTCTATTGTCAGACACTAAGTCAGTCACACCAAAATAGAAGCCAGTACTCAGACATGCCCTGTTCTGACACTAATCCTGTCTCTCTCTGATCTGTGATATTCTTTTTCATGTTTTATTAAATGGATAATAGACCTTTGTGTACACTGTTTGAGGAAAAAAACAAAACAACACTGCTTTTATGTAAAATAATGCATTAACATTTTACAATTTTTGTATATACTGGCAAACTTCCTTATACTTCTGAGACTTCTTCATGCGTGAAAATGGTTATCACCAAAGCAAAATACAAAAGAGATTAGTTTCATAAAACATGTCTTTAATATGAAAGAAATAACAAGGCAAAGAATTGCCAACTAAAACCTCTCTAAATTTTCTTGCTGGTTTGGAGTCACAATTTGACTTCCTTTACATCTCTTTTCCAGTGCTAACTCCCTCAGACAAATAAATATTTTATTCTAAACCTGTACCGGACTCTAAATTAGGTACTTTTGCAGTAAATCAAAAATATGTTTGTCAATATTAAATTATGTTGTATTTAAGCAATGTGCAGAATTTTCTTCCCAGCTCACTCTTAACTTTGGAGACTTTCAGGTGTTTTTAAAAACTTACATTACAAACTTTAAAGTGCAAATTTTTTCTGACAACGTTATTCTGGAAAGCTTTTCTTTCTGAAGAACCAGAATGCTGACTAGTGACACATATTAATGATTTGCCAAACTTCAAAGCCATCTCAATTCCTTTGTTCAGAAAAAGCATGAGCACCTTAGAAATAGTGAGTCATAAAATACTTCAGTTAACTGGTAATGTTGCAGATGATCAGTTCCTAAACTCAGTCATGGTTATTTTGAATTACAGGACAATAATTTCTTTTTTTAAAAACTAAAAATCAATTTCAGTGTGAAAAAAAGCCAGTGTGTAATATATATTCCTAAGAAACAATAGTAGCAAAACCAGAGAAAATCTACTAGACCAGAAAGGCTAAAAACCAGTTTTGAATTTAGGTGGTCATTTTGCTGATATGGAACAAAGAGATGATAGTGTATACAACTTTTGTATTTTTGGCTATTTGTTTTAGCAAATTAAATAGCAGTTAGTGAAGGATACAAATATTGCTCCAGATAAAATTTGGAAAGCGTACACTTTTCGTAGCATTTGCAAAATAGCTTGCAAATTATTTTAATGATATTAACTGGAATACGTTTACTTAAGTACACATGAGACTGACTCTATAGTATACTGATAAAATTTTTGTCACCTATTATTGATCTGAGCTTTGAACATCATTAACAGTCAAAACTAGAGTTTAGAGAGTGCTGACTGGTAGTATTTTAATTACAACCTGAGTTTCTAATTGTATTCAGTCCTCCTCATTTCATGCTTAGCTTAACAATTTGAATGTGAAATCATTGACTCACAGATCAGTTTCAAAAATATATATTCTTATGAATATATTGCCAGACTCTTCTGATATCATTAACAAACATCTGTTCCTTTTATGACCTTTAGCTACTATCACTTAGGGTATCACTTACATACCTTACTTGATTTGTAGTCCTTAAAAAGTTAGCATACTTGCACAACACCTGTGGCCTTGTCTGGGATTTCAGATTGGTGGTGGTGTCTTCTAAACAATGATAAATATAAGACAAAAAGGAGTGAAAAAATGCTTAAGACTATTCACAATTGAAAGAATTTAAGGGAAAAAAACAGTAAGGCCTTAATTAAAGCAGTAACTTCTAAAAGTGACAACTTAACTTGAGATACTCTCAAACGCCAGCGGGAGAGCAAGCTGTTATGTCTATCCGGCAATGTAACTGGCTGTTATTATTTTTATAATAGTCAAAGCTGCATATGTTCTGATACAGTATAGATGGCATCAGCAGTTTATGTCATGTTAAACCAATTAACTATGACAAAAAATGCACTGCATTACTTTCTGTAATGTATCCAGTGACTCATTATGTCTGCTTGATCAAATGATTATAAATCTGTATTTCAATAGACATGTATTATGTTGAGTATGGTTAGAATGTCAACTGCAGTCCTCCTGGACTGAATTGATTAATATTTTAGCTTGTTACATTGTAGTATTCCTTCTCTGCTGGAGCACTATGTATCAGAAAAAAAAAAATACATATTGAGAACATGTTTTCTCCTATCAGATATTTCTTGCAAGCAATTTAAAGGACAATCAGATCTTATATAACCTTGAAAGATGAGTCTGTTGAACATGATTTCTACCCTTACTCCTAATTATTGCAGTACTGTATATCACTCAGATGCCAGTTGAAGCAGAGTTCATTTTTGCCTTATTCTTTGAACAGCAGGGGTTGATGCATTTTGTTACCCACTAAGGTCATGTTATAGTTTACTCCAAGCACACTCTTTTGCCACTGCTTCAGACACTAGAACACAATTAACAGTGTCAGATCCTGTTAACGTTTACATCATAACTGGAAGCAGATATTAAAGTGAAGTGCAAATTAAAGGCTGCTAAAAGGGCTGCCACTAACAATTATGGTGGGGCAGTATTAAATTTCTCATTTGTTTCCAAAGGTCAGATTAATAAAGCTTCATGGCACATCATCATAAAGGGTGGACCCAGCTGTCTGCTTTAATAATGCTTAAAAGTCTAGTGTTTCTAAGGAGACTTTTGCAAGGAATGAAAGTATCTATTTTAACTAGCAGTTTAAATGTGGGTAATAATTAGAACCTTTTCTGAAGAGATCCAAAGCAGAGATTGCTGTCAATCAAATGGCTCTCTGCTTTTCAATTTACAGATATAAAATGTAAGTTTCTTTTATAAATTCATTTCAGTTTTTAATCCTTAAATGTTAAATACCTTCCTAAGTACCTGAAAAGCTAATTCCTTAAGTGAACCAGCTGTAAACTAAGCTGAATCGAATATTAATAATAGACCTATCAGTATCTATTCCAGCATGACTTAACGAAACTTTCTGGTTTGCTTTTCAGTTGTATTCATTTTTTT
>JBCJKH010021121.1:22726-36415 GCA_039877255.1 Loriculus beryllinus | reverse complement strand
TGTTTTGTCCATCAGCTGCTTGGAAGGTCCTCTGTGACATACATGAGGTTTTGGGGATACGGGGCCTGTATAAGCTGAGGTAAGCAATGAAATATTACACGATCTAGTAAGGGTAGAGGTCAAGTTATCAGTGTGCATTAGCTGGGAAATAAATACACAGCCTCAAGCCACTTTTATCGCAGGACTCCACAGCACTAGGCAGGCACACAGTGGGCTTGTCTTCTGTCAGGCTCAGCAGGGATTCCTTTCTGTGCTTTTAAAAGAAGCTATATTTGGCTCTGCAGGTGGACAGGTACATACCATTAGTTAGAAGGGAGCTGAAGAAAACTAATCAGGGGCACAGGCTGTGGTTTGTCAATACATGGGCTTCAGGGACCAAACCTACTGAGCAAATTTCCCTCTTTGGCTACTCAGATTTGCCAACACATTGCACAACTTCTCTACTCTTGCCAGCACAGCTGTTTGTAGAGTTGGGCAATGAGAGGAGACAACCAATATTTCTTTAAGTCACAGATTTTTACAGGGATTGGGGAGTAATTTTTTTGCCATGGCCTGGTGAGCAATGAGAATGCCTTATCTGATAATGCTTCTGAAATCACTGTTTCATTGGACCTTCAGCCTCAGGGCATGATTTGCACAGTAATCAGTACTGCATTTTATGTTTACCGTTTGTGCAGGAAGCACCATTGCTGGTACAAACAGCTACACTTCTCCAAACATGTATTTTAACGCTGAATATGAAGTTGTGCTTCTGGAGGTGGAGCAAAGGGGGAGAGTCTTTTGGGTGACAGACTTAACCGGTGAGGAAGGTTAGCAGAAGTGTAAGGCGTCCCTCCCCATGGCAGGGGGGCTAGATGATCTTAAGATCCTTTCTAAACCTAACCATTCTATGATTCTATGAAGAATAACTCAGAAGCAAAGATGAATTTTGCATAGTATCACCTGAAGCTTCCTGAAATGTTTTCCTTTCACATCATAGAAAAATCCTACAGTCCACAGACTCATAAGACCTCGGGCCGACTTAGCAGTGTGAGGAAGGTGTTGCATTGCCAGGGCTACATAGCAGCACCAAATCTGAATTATCTCCTCCTATGTAAGACCAAAGGGGAATTAAATGTTAAGTGTTTCTGGTCCAAAGAAAGTTGGCTTTTTTTCCCCCTTGGTTCCAAAAAAATACAAAGAACACATGCCACTCAAATGAATATACCACTAACCTAATTTTTCTCTCTGATAGCATCTTGTGAAGACAGAGTTTGCACTTTCTGCTGAAGACTCTCCATTGCAGGCTGAAATCAGTCAGGATCTAGTCTGCTTTATGTAATAACTTTTACATCTCAGGTTTAGCTGGAGGTTTTCCTGTCTATACTCCTCTTTGCTGGGGGGGCCATGGATGGAAAGTGACAGTAGTGTTTTTCTCTCATGATGTCCAGACCCTGGGTTCCCTCCACTGCCACCCACTGCCTGTGTCTCTGATACTTTTAGCCCTGTGTGTGCAGCTTTTTGCAGTGTTTTAATACTCAAGTGAGGGAAGTGTGGTTTTTTCCTTTTGCAGGCTTATTTCCATGGTTCAGTAGTATGGAACAGTGCAAGGCTCGCTCTATCTGTCTGCCATTGACTTTCTTAGAATGCTTTGTAGAGACAGACTAGTTCCTTTTTCACACAGTCAGGTTTCTGGATTTGTGATGCAAGCATTTAAACTTCCCATAGACTAGCTGAAATCTCATGGTTCCAGAGTATGTCTCCTTACAGTCATTTCCTTGACTCCATTGTCACATCTTGTTGCCTGATCCGTAGTTGCTGCTCTCTTTATTCAATGGCTTATCCACTCTGCTGCGTGGCTGTTCCTTATAGTACCATCTGATGCTAAAAGAGCCATTTCCTCAACTTGCTCCTTATTATTTTACTCATTTCTTCATATACAACTCTAGCTAATTTACAGGATTATCCAATGAATATGAATTTAGTCGTCTTCTGGTTAATCATCATCTAACCTGCCAAAGAGTGTTTCATGGGTTTCCATATTTTTACGGATGTTTTTTGGGCCAGAAAAACACAGTGTACCTTGGAGTCATCAAACTGGAAAAACAATCAAGACCTGCTCAGCCCATGTCCCCAGGGCCAGTGAAGGATGGTGTGTGCATCACATGTCTAGTGTTTTGTCTAGGGTAGTTTTATATACACAGTTTATTCCGTAAAGAGACTACTCTTCAGACTTGCCCTATTTGCTCCCTGGAATTTCAGCTTTATGTTGCTGTTCTTGATTTCATCCATGCACCTTTTTTTATTAGCTATCTTCTCTGCTTTTACTCCCCACCCCCCCCCCCTTTTTTCTTTTTTTGGCATTTGCACCTTTCAGTTAAAAGCAACTTGTTTTCATGCATTTCCCTTCATCTGCTAGTCACTGGCATGTCACTGAGCTATGCAGATGTAGCTCTTCATTTCCTTTCCTAATAGCTCAGTCTTTCCACCACCCTGATTGTTTACATGGCTCTTCTCTGAACTCTGTCCAATCATTCTGATGAGGAGATGCCCAGAAACAAATGTCACATTCCAGGTGATTTCACCTCAGAGCCGAAACAGAGAGACCATTGCTGTATCTCGCTGTTATGTGATGTGATTACTTAGCTTTTAATGGTGCTGATTCATCTTGACTTTTCTGTGTGTGTGTTTGGTCTAGACTGTGGCCATCATCTGTGGGTCTTGAAAGAACCTCTTTAGCAACCTTCAGGCCTGTTCCATTGATCTGAATTTATTAATTTTCTTTTCAGGCTTCTTCAGCCCCTTTGCTTCCTCTTTTTCCTTAAGTGTAATTGTTATAGAACTCAGTAGAATCCTCTCATGGTACATGTGTTTTGGATACTACAGTTAATAGTTCAGCTCCATCTGCTTTCTGAGCCAAACCTGTGGGCTGAGATTTTTGGGCTACTTCCTCCAATGTGTAGCAAATATTGGCATTAATATTTAGCTATCTTAAGTCCATCCAAGGCTTCTTTGAAAATGTCAGTGTAAGTGAATTATCCTGTCCCATGACGAATCTTCATGAGAATAGGTGTTAAAGTAACAAGTACCTGCAGCAAAATGTTCAGTCAAGGCACTTCTCCCCAGTCTTTGACTTCAACCCAGATGTGTCCTTTTGATGTATATCCATACAACGATATAAAAAGAAACAAAAAGAAATGCCATGTTGAGATACCTTGGAATTTTTTAAGGTGTTTGTGTTCCAGTACAAGTTTTGCTCTAGCACTTGCTGTCAACAGAACTGACGCCAGGTTAAAGTAAACAAATAATTTGGGCAGCTTCTTACAATACATGAAACATAAAAGGGAAGACTCATTTCTCTCCACAGTGCTCACCACCAGGTAAACCAGTTGCTTATTGGGCAATTAGATATTTTGATCACTGGTACACTTATTATCATTATTTTTCTCATTCTCATGTTATCGTGTTGTTTGTTCCTTAAATATTTACTCCTGGCATGAATAGATACAGACCAAAAAAGAAAAAAAAGACTGCATATTTCTATATGCCCAGTGTGCTTTGGGTTCATGCTTAGTTCTTAGCATGGAACTCCCTGGGTAGCTGCACTACTGCGACCTTTGTGCTAACTGCAGTGTCATGACCTCTGGGCTAATTGCAGCTTAGGATTGAAAAGACAGATTTTTTGTCTTTATGAAGCTTGAAGGATAAGATAAGAAAAAGATAGATACCTTTCCACTGTCTGTTAACTTTGATAGTATAAGATAAGAAAAATATGCAGAATACAGTGGAAGGCACCATATGCCGTAAACAAGTAGCTATAAATATATTTGTGTTGAAATGCGTGTTGAGTTCTGTCTGTCCTATAGAGGAACATGCTTGTGGTAGTCCTTTTGAATTGGTAATGTATCGCTGCTTGGGGTTTTTAACAGATTATATTCTTAATCAGTAAAATATCCTAAGTTTGGGCAGTTGCATCTTTTGTGTTCTTTCTTTAGGATTAAGTCTTACTACATACAAGAGTTATGACTATGATGGATGCTACCAAAACAACATCAATGAGCAGATTTGATTCTCTAGGTCTGACTTGTGGCACCTTGATATCTTATGTTTGTCACTCATGTCCAAGTAAAATGGTTTGGGAAACTTGTATCAGAAAATTTTGGTTTGTTTTTATAATTCTCCTAACTTTAGTGTTCTTACTTTGTATCTCTTTTTCTTTCTTTCTAACCTAGTTTATGGATTTAATCTATCAGGGGCTATTCCAGTGGATCTACTATTACAATACTCAGAAGTTTTAGAAAGCCAGTCCGATTTTAAACACAACCAAGGCAGGTGGATATCTGGAGACATAGACTGGTAGAACAGAGAGACCGAATGGTCGGTCCTCAAAATCTTATAGCAACAGTTACATTTTCTTGCCTGAACTGCTGCTGGCAAGACTCTGGGCAAATTTACAGCTATCCAAGTAGTCATAATTTCTCCTCACCTCTCTTCCAATGAGTCCAGCACCAGGGTGCTGTCTCCCTGGGAATAGGCACATGCATACAGTGGCAAGGTTGCAGCCCAGCAGGGAGTGAGGCTGTGCAAGCATGCAGCAAAGCCAGGGCTCCCCAATACCAGCTACTCACTGATTCTTAAACTATTTGCAGGGGCAACTTCCTTGCCCATGTGGCTGGGAAGCTTTAAGCTTTCTTTGGAAATCAAATCCTAAAAAGGAAGTTATTTGTTCTTTTCCTATGATTTCCAAGAGAGCTGTGGAATCTTTTTTTCAAGTTTTCCCCAGATCTTTAAATTCCTTTTTGTCTTTCCTTCCATGTAACAGTTTCTACATAAAAACCTTAAAGTGTTTTCTTGGCACCTGTAAATTAAGCTTTTTCAGATGCCTGTGAAGTCGATCTGTTATTATCTTGATTGGCCTTACAGAGAAGCTGTAGCACAAAGCACTGAAATATCTTTCTCAACGCCAAGCATGGGTTCCCCAGAGCAGGTGTAAGTAGGACCCAGATTTCCTGATTGCAAGTGCTGTTCTTTAAAATAAATAAAATTCCCTTTTGAGTTCTGAGGATCCTCTTTGATGGTGGCGACAGCAGTGTAGCAAGCCTTGTTTCGTATTTGTAGAATTTTTCTTTTCTTTTTTGATCTCACATCCTTTAAACCTTATTATTTTTATTGATGGCATCTCTAATTTATTTCTATTTTTATTTTGGCAGCCACGAGTCTTCCATCAGGTTGGTGGAACTGTCGCTTACTGAACTTCTTCATAGTATTAAAATTGATGAGATTGAGTTAAGGCTCCTTTTACTCTTTTTTAAAAAAACTTTTTTTTCCTTCTCTTTTAATAAAGGCAAATCAATCTGAGATGTTCCACATTTACACCTGTACCTTCTTTCACGTGATTATTTCTGATTGATGGCTCTGTTTCTTACTACTTCTTTCCTATTATCACGCGTATCCATTTGTAGTAAAATACCCATCTATCTTCACTGTTGTATTTTCATACTTCAGTCAAAAAGCTCATTGCCTCTCAGGCACCAATTACAAAACCTTTTCTTTCCTATCCTTTCCAGGAGATTTGTGTGGCAGCTTAGTCCTGCTACAGATGAAAACCTTTGCCTTTCTTCTCTTTATTCATGCCATGAAGTCATAGCTCTGATATCACAGTGGGCTACTATGGGAAATCTTACGATATGTAAAGGAGAGGATTATAACTAGGTTAACAAAACTGTGGCAGGACTGAAATGATGAAGGTGTTTATCATCCCATAAAGCATCTCAGGAATTAGAAATTTAAGCACAGACGTTTCCTGTTTTTTTTGAGGGAGAGCTGCAACTTTATCTGCTTTTCTCTTTTATGCTTCATCAAGGAAGTTTACATTTATAAAGCAAAAAGTATTGAAGCTGCACTTTGTTTTTCACACAGTGAGAGGGAAGGGGAAAAATGTGCAGGCAGGCTAGGTCTATAACATTGATTTGTAACCAACAAAGGAAACGTCTACTTATGAGACACAAATCAATGTAACCAGACTGTGAAAGTGCAAACAGAGATGTGAGAAAATTATTTGATCGTTAGTCTTCCTTTGGAAAAGACAGAGGGCCAAATTCTGCTCTCATTTATGAGGATGTAGCTTCCACAAAACCAGAGGAGTCTTCCCACTGTAATTATAAACAACATTTCATATGGAGTCCTTCTGATGGCTGGAGGTGTAAAGCATTAGAGTCAGGAAGGGGGCCAGGCGGCAGAGGGAGGCAGAGGAAGGATGCTGTAGCAAAGAGGATATGAACCAGGTTTTGTTATTAGTGAATTGTAGGTACACAAAACATGTTGATGTTCCTTCCCATGCAGAGGTGACCTGTATGAACTGTGCACTGGCTTAGTTCAGCTGAAATCTTAAAACAACTTTCATTAACCTGAGACTTTGTTGCCGCAGGCTGAGATGGACTGGTCTCCTGAGACTAATCTAGTCCTGCAGATTCTAGACTACTGAGTCCATTATCTAGGGAAACCCCATATTAACAACAAAACCACTGTGTTTTGAAGGTAGGAAGAAAGTCTGGTTGTCTTAAGTGGGAAGTAATAGGTGCAGATTTGGAAGTTAACTCCTTCATTCTTACACCTCTAGTCTTTACAAGGTCAGTGTTTCTCAGGTGGGTGTTTGTCTTCCCTAGAGCTGTTTGCAACCCCAGGTTTACCCTGTAGATTGGTAGAATTGATTGCTTCCATGCTTCCATGGGGCAGTTCCTGAAGCTGTGGTTTGATGGCACAGTGAGTCTGGGTCATAATAAACTATCAAACCCACTGTAGCTGTATAACAGAAAGTATTGATCTAGGATGATTCACATACTGGTTTGAATGTTTTCAGAACAAATGGATAACTTTATATGGCAGGCATTATGCCAGGTCAGATGTCACCTGTCTGCGCCACTCTGACTGCAGGCTAGATTATGTATCATCTCTTGCAGCGACACAAACGCTTGCTAATTTGATAGTAATGTGATCATGTGCCCATGCCCAAACCAGGTCAGATCTATACCGCAGAGTGATCCCGTGGTAACAGTTGTGGACTGGTAGCCTCAGTCTGTTCATTAGTGGGGAAACTCATTTCAACTTCAGCGTAAAATCCACCAAAGTAGAGGCAAACTACCTTCCTTTAGCTATACAATCTGCTTCAGTCCCCTTTCATCTTCAGCAGCTCTCTGCATTTGCATGGGTACTGGGCTTTCCCACATGTCTGCATTCAAGTCCATTAGTGCAGTCACTGGAAAGGAGTCCAACGCATGCATATGTACAGTTTTAAAGGCTTGAGACCCTTTTGGAGAGGTAGATATTTTTATTCTGGTGAAAGTGTTCTAATTCCTGTGGATATTGTTTTATTTATGCCACGATACGAGATTAAATCAGGCCATGGCTTCCCAACAGGCAAACAAAGCGAGTCTAAGCAAATGATATTTTTAAAAGCTTTTGGGACAAGAATAATTTTGAATCTAAAATGCATTAAAGTGACATTAAATAACAACAAAAATTTTACATTCATTGCAAGTTAAACTCCCCTTGACGGAAGGAGATGCAACAAGTTCTGTCATTTTACTTTGTAAACCAACAAAAATCCTCTTTTTGATTCTTCTGTCTTCTGAACTGCACTTAGCCTGTTGAGATGGAGGCAAAACTCTCCCTGACACTTTCCCCCAACCCTCACATGTAGTGAATATTTCCCCTTGGGTGCTCTTTGTGTCGTGATATCTTAAAATAAATGTCTCCATGTCAGGCATTGCTCTTATATAATACATGTTGTCATCTGGAGTGAGGCACAGTTGTGCATATTTAGGTGGTTTGCTTTGTAATGCGTCATTACAAGTGACCGAAAACATGGTACAGGAAGTTGTTTGTGTGCTTTTTTTCATTGCTGATGCAACTCCCAAGCAGAAAATGTTCTTGAGAGCAGATGGTACAGAAAAGACAATTGTAAGCTCCATTTTCCAGATGCATAGATGTTTCATGTCTACTTGAAGCCAGTTCAGATGGCTTTGTAAACTTGAGCCCAACTTCTGCTTAACTCTTTACTGGGCTACTAGTGAAAATGTTTCCTCCAGAAGTTTCAATCCTAATAAGCATAACCTGAATGCACAGGATCTGTTGTGTTCTCAGATGCTTACCTGGAATCTGGGACATAGCACTATGATCAGCAGCTAAAATATTAATACTGTTTTTCTAGCAGGAATGTTGAAGGTTCAGTAAGTGGTGCATGGTCTGTGGTTTCCATTCATTCCTCACGTTCAACTTTCTGAATAGTACGTTGTAACACAGAGCGGCCGATATCTGAATTTCTTACTGCTTGACAAGGGGATTACTAGATAGCAAAGGCAAATTAATTTGACTTCCTACAGAAAAGGTAAGAACTTCTTACCCTAGGGCAGTAACAGTCTCAGCTCATGACTGCATGATACTGATAAACTACGGTTTACAACTCAGCAGGTTTGTTATTTGATTTGGTTTTTTTCACTTGCTTGAGTCTTTGGAGTTTTCACAGTAGGCTTATTGCTGCTGAACCATAGGCTCTTATTTGATAACAAATAAAAGCAGCAATCCATTTTTTTCCCCTGTAGAACCCACAGAAGTCTGAGTATTATGGACGAACTTAGTGGGAGGGCACCATGAAAGATGGTCTGCAGTTTTTGGCTTGACCAGTCACTTTGTGAGTTCAAACTCAATTTAGCTTTAGTTTGGTTCTGACTTTACTGTAAGATGATTTGTGGATCCAGGAACTCATAACTAAGACTCTTGATCCCATAATAACAATATCAAATTGTCAGTTACTGCCTGTAGATCCTGAGAAATAGGCAGGTAACAATTCCTCCAAAGATCCTTCCTGGTTATACTGTGTAAGTAGGCATAGAACCGGAGTCTGACATCGGATCCACTAAGCTTTACTGTTTACAAGTACTTTCAACAAACTTTCAAGAAAGATTATCTGAGTTGAGAAAGATAATAGATATAGAAATAAAAGCTGAAGGGGAACATTTTTTATCATGTCATCAGCTAAGTTTTTAACTGTTTATTACATTCCCACAATGTGAAGAGATGAACCTAAACTGAACTCTCAAAGCTGAACAAATCCAGAAGTCAAATTGACTTTCCAAATCACTGGTTCCAATTCATCTCTTAAACCAAGAGAATATAGAAGTTTGGAATGGCTATAGTTTGGCTCTTACGTTGGTAATAGCATATAATCCAAGTTGACGCCCAGGTATGCTGACTGATGTTAACAGAGGCCAGAAGGAACTGTTTCTTTGGAAAACCTTGTGAAACAGTCTAGAACTACTCTGCAAACAGGTTCCCCAGGAAGTGGTCACAGCACCAAGCCTGTCAGATTCAGGAAGCATCTGGAAATGCTCTTAGTCCTATGATTTTGGTTTAGGTAGTCATGCAAGGAGCATGGAATTGGATTTGGTGATCGTTATGGGCCCATTCCAAGTTGGGATATTCTGTGATTCTCCAGTTCTCTCCCTTTGAAGAGCCTTGTGTCTGTTATTAACCAAATCCGGATACTAAAGCTGATGGACCTGATAGCATGTTTCTCTGCAGCACAATTTCGTCTCATTTGGCAAAAGGACAGACAGCTTGATGTCTCTCAGAATGGCAGCAACATTACCAGCCAGGATTTCTTCCTTGACCTCCTACTGAATGAAAGTTGAATTTCCAACACCAGAGTAATCTTCAGAAACTCCTTTCTGTTGAGCACTCATGGTTTACAATATGAGTAGTATTTTCAATTTATAAAGAAGGTTCACTTTAAGACCTCATTATTGATTTGCAGCTTTATCTGTTAGCCTTACAGTAATGAGTGAGTTGAATGTTGTCCTTTACTTTTCAAAGGGGGAAACTGAAGGGTGGAAAAAATAAGAGTTTGTCAGAACTATGAGAAGTTTATTAAAATGTGGGCCTTCTTTAAGAGGCAGAAGGAGAGTTCATATCTGGAAAGAGAGAAGCTTTCAAGTCAGCGTCCAACCATGGCCCTTGGAATTCAATGCTCTGTCAAAACCAAATGTGCTGTTGGGTTTTCTTTTTTGCTCCCTCTTGCTGCTTAGGCTGTGAAGCAAATTGCATGTTCCAGCCTGGCTTCTCAAGGCAACAAGTGAAAAATGGCATTTTAAAATAATAGCTGCCAGGTCCTGCAGTTCAGAACTGTCATATTGCATGTTAAAGCTCACTCCTTCCCAGAACTGAGGTGCAGAAAGTAATATGAATATGTGTGTGTGAATGTGGATGTGTCTGGGTCTGGAACACAGACAGATTCCCTACCTGGAAATGGCTTGCTATTATTAGACATGCAGTTACCAGGGGTTATGTAAGACAATTGAAGCTCTGTTTTTTAACAGAGACATGATTCATGCTACTTGTAGTAACAGTAACCACCTCCAAGCCAGACAGAAAGCAGACACAGACAAAAGGCTGAAGAAATCAATGCTGGCTGAACACAGCCATTCTCCTGATACCTCCTGCTCTCAAACAGCCACCGGGTTATCAGCAGTGTAGGTTGATGCTAATTCCAAAGACTTCTGGAGTTACTGAGCTGGTGCATCTGTATCAGCGGTGCTTGCAGGGAATGGCTGAGGCTGCAGGAGCTGCGAGAGGAGACAGAGCTGTGCACACTTTGTGTCTCTGGTGTTCTGCAGGAGGCTGGGGTTGCTGTGAGCAGAAGTAGCACACCTACTTTGTTTTCTCAGATACTCCTGCTGGGAAAGGCTGGAACCGAAACAACTTTTGGCTTCTCTGCAGTTAACACTTCTACAGTCGTTTTTATAGTAATGTGGAGGGAGAGTCGAGACCTGGAGTAGCTTTGAACTTCTGCCAGCACTCTTCATTAGAGCAAATTGTGAAATCTGATTGAACTAGAATAGGTCTGAGCTCCCCTGCAGCTAAGATTCCTGATCCATCTCCTACGGTACTTCTTGCTGGTTGTGGCAGAGATCAGAGTATCTGCCATATATCAGAATATCTTCATGGTTTTGTTCATCTGTGTCATTTTCTTATCTGTTGGGATAAGGTAGCTGCCAGATTGTCTACAATCAAAGATCCAATCTTTTCCTCACAGATTTTCCTCACAGATTTTCTTTCTTGATGGAAAACAGGGTTATGTTCAGAATACCAAAGTGAATGCCGGTGGGGTGCTTACTTACCTTTCAGAAATAAAGGGCAGGGAGGTTGCTATGAGGTCCCCTCAAGTCACTGCCATTCCCTACCTGTCTCCTCTTGGAAGACTGGGAATCTCCTGTAAAATTTCATTTCAGCATCATCTAAACTGTTCTGTATAGTAATTTCTGCTGTCAAGGAAGAAGATGCTGAAGATTTGGAAATAGTCTTTTTAGCATTCAGGAGACAGCCCTCCTACATTAGCAGAACTTACGAACAACAACAGAGCCAACTGCCTTCAGTTTCATTCAAGAAAGTTCTCTGACGACGAGAGAAATAGTCTCAAAGAGCCACAGAAGAGAGCTGAATGCTGAATTCTAATAAATTCCAAGAGTTTATCATTTGCTAATTCTAGAGTTAGAATAACAACAATTACTGCTATGTTATTTTCATTAATACATCATGCTGTATTTACTGTACGGAGTAGAAATCACTTCAGCTGCTATTAATGTCAGTAGTCGTTCTCCATCAGCCACACTGAATACAGTTTTAGGAGAAAAGTGAAAAATACCTCAAAGTGCCTTAAAAACGGCATTGTAGACATATCGTGACTTTGTGCTTTCCTGGCACAGGGTATTTAAAACCCAGATCTGAATAACACAGCTGGCACTCACATCTCTACGTTTCAGGAACACTTAAGAAAAATCCTGGTTTGATGAAGATGATACATAACTTTAGAAAAGCAAATAATTATCACAAATATACATCACAGCTCAGGACACATTGCTGTCAGTATCTTGACATTTCAAATGACGAGTTTCACAAATGTGCATAACCATCAGATTTGATTGAGCAATGTTTTAGAATAATTCACATACTCATCTAGAACTTTTTTCATTGTGGTTTGGCACTGAAGCATGAAACAGGAAATCTACAGTGGGTTTCTCTTTGCTTGTGAGGAAGCAAATGCTTTGATCAGTTCTATGTACTCCAAGGCTGTAGTCAGTTATTCCTCAATGGATAAAGTAACCAAAGCCCAGAGTGACTTTGTTTCTCTGTGGGTCCTGTGTGATATTTTATATATAGTTTTTGACATAAATCAAACAAGCTTTCATTTGTACAGTTTGAGGCCAGAGGCAGCAAGCACATGGGAAGAATGATATGGGAAAACACGTTCGTGATGCTTTTTACCTAGTCTTTTCATTGTGTTGGTTACTGACTCTGTAATGATTGACTTGCAAGGGAAATCTTCAGAGACAGAAGACAGTCATCCAAAACAGAGCAAAACAAAAATAGTCAAAATCATTTGAGTGTTTTACCTGGCTGTCAGTAGCATGATTGTTTAGCTCAGCATTCGGCCAGTGGTGTTATGAATCTTAAAACTTACAGAAAAGATTCCTTGTCTCAGACCTGCCCTCAGAATGCCCGTAAACATGATTTATAATGTAAATCTTCCTCTAGTAAAGGCAAGCAAAAATCCTGCAAGTTTCTTCATCTCATTGTAAAACAAGTCACTTAATGAAAGTTCAGTGAGAGGAAGGAATTCCATCAAGATGATGCTGAACGTTTTCTTGGGGGAGGAGTTTGTTCAGTTTTTCTGTTTATTTGTTGGATAACCTGGCTCCTGGTGCTTGAGAGAAACAGATGTATGAGTGAAAGTTTCACTCCTAGTTTACCTTGAAGTTCGAAATTTATAGTTCGTGGCATTCCATTGTCCTATGTGGAATTAAATGAACCTAAACAGTATCTTGTAGTTTCTGCAAGTGGCAAGCCACGAAGGAAACAGGAATTCGTAACTGCCATCAAGTTATCATTTTGTATCATCTTCCAGACTTGATGATCTTAAAGGTCTTTTCCAACCTAGTTGATTCTATGATTCTATGATGTATGACAATATACTTCAGACTTCTGATTGAGATCAGCTTTCAGCATAAGAACTACAAATCTGGTGGCCAGACATTGATGCATCAAGTGCTGTACCATTGTGACCAGGAAGGAGGGGTGTATGACAGAACCAGTGCCAACAGTGTAAATCTTCAGTAAATTGTGTTATGTATTGAGATCATACAGTACCTGCACCTAGGTGCAAATATGTTATCAGTTTACAAACCTGGTTGCTGAAACATGGAGATCTGTTCCTTGAGGATGTGTGGTACTTTCTTCAATTCAACAACATCTATGGGACTAAGGGTTTCAGGGTTTATGCCAAAGTACTGGCGAGGACAGCATTAAGTGAAAGCAAAGCAATGTGTAGTGGAGGAGGAAAAGACTCAGCTCATTCTCTTCATATGCTTTCATTGTTTTTGTTCTTCCTGAAAAATAATGTCCTTTCAGATTTCATTTGACATCTCCATGATGTTGAACAGATTCGGAGAAATCACCAATATTTTGACAGGGTTCCTTGGCAATGAAATGTTCATGAAGCTCATCTGTCATGAGCTAATCTGGCTCATCTAGCCAAAGCAGTAGCTTAGGCAGATATATTACTGTAGCAATTTAATTTCTACACATTTTCTTCGTCTCTGGTGATTGCAGTGATGGCAACTCATATTTCAGTTGCAGAAACATTGGTAGTAATTGCAG
>JBCJKH010021121.1:0-22596 GCA_039877255.1 Loriculus beryllinus | reverse complement strand
CTTTGTTTGACCTTGTTCCCCTCCAATGGACCTTTTGAGTTTCATACCATAATGCTGTTGTCATGTAATCTGCAGCATCAGCACATGAATGCCTGAGGCTGTTTATACTCTCAAACTGCTTCTATTAATGCTAAGTACTTGTAGGAAACTAGCACTCAAGACTCAACAACTCCAGCAGTATACAAGCACTACCCACAAATCAGTCTGTTCACCGGAAAGCTTATGTAGGTGCAGTTTTACTGAGCACAGAAGATATACTCCATATTTGACACCAGCATCAGTAAAATCATGACTTTATATATTTGCTTCAGTCACACCCCACTTTAATGAATTGCTTTGGAAAGTGTGTGGTTTCATTCAACATTCAGATTGGATTGTGAAGGCTCCATAGTAGGGATATAGAGAATTCTGTGTTGTTATACCCAGCAATATTTTGTCAGAATAACATAATTTTAAAATCATAATTGTGTATATAGCTAGGCAGACAGACATGTATATATATATATGGTTACCATATACATATATATCTATCTGCATGTACAATACTGTTGCTTCTCTTCACCACAAGTGAAAATATAACTCATGGTCTGACGCACTATCACAGCTCAGTCTGGCATCATAGCTTTTCTGTTCATTACAGCTTTGTATTCATATAGCTGAATGTTATATTAGGGCTTTTCATGATCTGCTTCTGCTCGGATTAAGCCTACCAACTACTGACTTATAGCTGCTTCTTCTAGGTACCAGTTATCTTTGCCATTTCAAGTCAGGTGTGCAAAGCTGAACAGATGCTTAACATTACCTAACATTGCTTTACCTTGCAGCAGAGACATACGGTCTGCTTGGTAACTATCTAACCTGTTTCTCTGCAAGTGTAGGGTTTATACAGCCAACACACTAAGCATGATGAGATCTTCATTAATGGAAATAGGCAGCACCTATATATGTATGTCCTTGTGCAAAGTTGGCCTCTACCAGGCTAGAGCATTCCAGCCTCTTTAAACAATCTTTCTGCAAATGTCCAATCCATTAACAAATTAATTTCTGAACTTCAGGCCCAATTACTGATAGTGCACATACAGTGTTCCCAGTAGAATATAGAAACGAGCAGTTTCCTCTCCTAGATGAAACTCTGACTGTTGTAAAAAATTCATGCTATGGCCTTCTGATAGCATGTCTCGAATCACATTTGTTGATGGCTAACACTGCTGTTCTCATCTTCTTGTTGCTGTTTTAAGAATTTCACCTAAAATGCTATTCACAGAGAGAAAAAGTGACCAAAAAAGAATTGCATGTAGCCTAGACAGCTCAGTCTGAAAATGTATCATGGCTGTGAAAGTGTCAATTAAAAATGACCCCACCTTACTCAAGAGACCTGTACAATATGTGGATTAAGATGAAGCATGCTAACTTCTGTGGCACTAACAAGTTCTTACTTTCCATTGCCTCATGATAGACAGCACTGTGCCAGCACAGCAAATAAGAGTAATCAGAAATGAGCTCACAAGAAGCTCATCTTTTAATTTTTTCATTACTAGGGATCACACAAAAGGCAGAAGGAAGCAGACTGCTGAAGACATGAGGGAAAAGAGTATTGTAGGGATAAAACAAATAGCAATTAACTAAAAAACTGAGTCCACTTGATCAAGACTCACTAAGAAAAGTAACAGCAGACTGTGGTACTAGGTCTAGGGCAAAGAGAAAGAGCTATTCTATTGATTGTCTCTTGCAGGTCAAATATGAGTGCCTTTAACAAACTGGGAATACAGAAGGTGTTTGGTGGTGTCTCTGAGCAGAGAGCAGTGCAGCCAGGGGTAAAGATAGAAGTGTCCTGTGGGGTACCAACATGGAAAAAGCAAACTTTAGGACTAAGCACCATCAGGAAGTTGATGTTTATAATATTGAAGTCATTTGTAAAGGAAATAGTGTGATGGTGTGTTGTGTGAAGAGCAGAGTCAGGCCAATGCTTGCTTATGTGTGTTTTAAGTAATACGACATGACAGACCACATCAGATCAATGGTGCTGATTAAGGAACAGCTCTAGAAAGGTAACTAACAAGAGATGAAAGGGTAAAGACACAAATATCAGGAGGGAGAAGAAGGAGGATCAGTGTCTCAGAATATGGAGCTATGGTCCAGGAGCCCATTAATCATCAGCATTATTATGTAAAGTACCACATTTTTTCCTGACTTAATGCCCACTGCAACTCCACTGATGCCAGTACAGAATTGACCTAAAGTGTACATCTTAAATCACAATCTGTAGTACATCATTGCTATCATAAAATGGACCCTCCCTAATAAAAACCAGTAATACGATTAAGGCTTCTTACACTTTCTAAATTACCAGATGAAGCTTGGGAAGAGAAAGAAGGAATAAAAGTAAGCATATATAAAATGCCCAAGTTACTATCGTTAGTGGAAATATTTAAGTAATAAGAGTCTGCATTTCTGGAATGCGTTCATGCAGAAAACTTATCCTCCAAAATCTTAATTCTGCACACAGTACCTCATGGAGCAGAAATGGAATGCTTTCCTTTTCTAGATAAAAGAGCCCAGGTAGAGGGGAGAAGTTATTTAACCCAATGTCATGCATCCCATTCCCCTGTTGTCCTGCTTGTCTGTCTTTTTTGCCAGTCTTCTCATGGTCAAAAATCCTTTTCCTTCATTTTTTTTCAAGATAGAGTAAGACTTTTAGGAAAATTTGGGGGTGTTTTCTTCTCCGTTGCACTCCTCATGTCTTCTGAAGCTCCATTAGCTTTGTTGATTTTATATATTTAAAATGTACCTATCAACTACTGATGATCTCAGTGCTTTATGCTCGTCACACTGGAGGAAAAGAGATATATCTATCTTCTCAGGCCATAGCAAAAATGATGGAGAAAACTTAAGATATTTTAAGTGTTGCCTTTCACAGAGATTTTAGTGCCCAGATTTTGTAGAGGACTTTGAACAGCCCATCTCTAACAACTTGTCTGCCTGACCCTTGATATGAAGGCAGATTGAGTGCTAGGCAGTGCTACAAGAGAGAGCCACTTGGATTGGGATCCTGGAGATTGGAAGAGCAATAATGACATAAAAAGAGAGGTGACAAAATATGCAGGATTAGTACATGCAGTTCTTAGGCATCTCTTGTGTGAAATTAGGAGTGAAGTGATGAGAAGTAAAGACTAAAGACCTGATCTTGTGATTTTTCTGCTTCTAGTAGAAGTTAAGAATTCATGTTAACTGAAGTACTGGGCAGTCTTTAAGGCACATGGGATTTATGCCTTCAAAAGATGAGCAACAGACAGATAAAAGACAGACTGATATGTGCAAAGTGGATGTAAGAAGCAAGGTCAGCATTAACAGACTAGGTGGGTGTATATAGAGAAGTGGGAAGGAGAGCTTGAAAGTAAGCCATGCTGAGTGTTAGAGAGGATTTAAATGCACAGAATCCGCAGGCATTGTTGCATCTTTGAAATTCAACCCTTGGCAATGGTCAAAGGTGTCACTCTTTTATGTGATCTTTTTGAGCTAACCTGGTGCTGGCATACAGTATCTCTCTCAAGCCCTGGTGAAACTCAGAGGTTCAGGCTAAGTTGAAGATTTTTTTGTGTGTGTGCTTGAATTCACTCAATTTGCAATTCAAAGCAGACTCCAAGAGGAGAGAACCTACAGAAACTGGAATGAAATAAAATGTTTGCTTGAGCCCCTGTGAAGTACAACTGCCGGATTTCACGTAGCCTTTTGAAATCAGTATGTAGCATATATCTCAGTCTCTGATAAACGTCATCATTACAAAATTTATAAATTGAACATAAAACTGAATGTATATTTTGTCAAGTACTTTATTACAGTATCATCTAAAATCCTTCATTGTGTCTGCTGGCACTCGTTCCAGTGTTCCTGCTGCACAAACAGTGGGGTTTTTTTATTGTGTTGCATTTGCAGACATAAATTCCAACTTGCACAGTGACATTAACTACCTGTGAAATAACAATTACATCTCTTATCATTTTTCGTTCACCTTCTTGATTTCTTTGATAAAGCAAATATTTGCTTTTCTTGTCTGATCAGACAAGGCAGAATCATTTATTCATGGAAATAGCACCATTGGCTTCACTGTGGGTAGGACTGAATATGCTGATGTCCCAGGAGTTCTTTGCATAGGTGAAGTGAGCAGGATTTAATTCTATCCCTGGATGTTAACTTCAGACGTACTTCCAACATCCACAGTGAGCCACCCAAAGATCATAAGAAGCTAGCAGAGGAGGAGTTATGTTAGTCTAGAAAGGGATTCAAGTCCCTCAAAAATGTAAATACTTCCAAAAAACTTAGGTCTAAGTGGTGAAATCACCCTCTAATAAATATTGCAGCTGAGGTTTTTCTTTGGATCTCTTTCTGCATTAGTCTACTGAGTTCAACTCCCTCTTTAGCTCAGGAGATTTCAGGCATAAAACTGCTGCTGGGCTGAATCTTTCCTGAAAGGCTGACTATAAGTTATTTCTCTAGTCTCTTACCACAGTAGACCTGGAGGCTCATGGGAGTAAGTAGGGCTCCTGCTTTAATATGGGCAATTGTTTTTGTGATGTAGATTCAGCAAACGAAGAGAAGGAGGATTTTTCTTTCCTTTTCCTGCCTTTCAGTCCCGAGGAAGTGTTTGTTGCTGCTCTGAACAGGACTAGCCTTGTTCTGACTAGGTGCACTCTAATGCCAAGTTTGTGCTAGCTCACCGTCGCTGCTCCATGCTCATGCCATGACAGTGAGCAACTTCCCAGAATGAATTCTACTGATAGCACTTTGCTGGCTAATCTTCCTTCTCTCCTCACTTCACCAGAATATGTTGGATGGGCAGAGTGGGATAACTGGGAACTGACTCTGTTGTGCTTTGCAGCCAGGGCTGGAGGGATTGAAGCAGGAAGAATTTGGCGCTACCAGGCTGCTGCCAGCTGTACTGACAGCAGAGAATGCCAGTTAGCATTGCAGCAAGTTTTCATGCTCTTCGTAAATAATTATTATTTCCCCCTTGTTGCCCAAAACAGCAATAAAGAAACCTCTCAACACATAATTTTAAGTGTTAAGAAGCAGACAGTTCCTTTATTTCAGTGCTGGGGACACAGGGGATGGCTCCTCTGATCATGTCCTCTGAGCTCAGCAGGAGGCATATATTATGTACAGCTTAAACATACATATTTATTCTTTTTCCTGGAAAACTTAGATGTAGTAAAAGATTTCCCCAACGTCATTACCATAGAGTCCTTCCCCTTGTGACAGGTGTCTTCTGGTGGTCTCCAAGGGTCGCCAGGACCCTTGGTCATTCTCCTGCTGTCCCCTGGTTCTGTTCACCTTGCCAGAAGTCACAAGTTGCACATTCCTCGAGAATAACCTGGTTTGAACTGGTTTTTTCTATATGTTTGGTGTCTCTTGCTTGTAGTTTTCACAATTCTCAGGATTTTCAGTTCTTGTTATCTTGGCTTGCTATTGTTTGTCTTCAGCTGCAGTTAGTTACGTATAAGCTAAAACTAAGCATATAGCTAATGATTTGTAACACCCTGACCTTTCCTTTTGGTTCTTTCTGGTACAGACACAGCCTCTCTCTGTTCCCTGCCCCAATGAACGTCTGCACTAGGTCCAAGGCTTGGAGTAATTTACCTGAAGAGTGATACCATTTGGAAACCACTGTAAGTATATTTTATCTCTTATAAAAGACTTCTTGTTTCAAGCGAAAAAAGACAACTTTAAAAAACAAAAACGAACTGCAGCACCTGTGAGCATTACTCATGAGGGTAAGCTAAGTTTTGCTTTTGAAATGTACAAGGAAATATGTGGGCAAAAAATATGTCAATAAAAAACTGTTAAATATTTAAGTCAGCCTCACAGCATAGTTCAGCAGTGGCTGGTTTGATCTGCTTATATCTTTTAGGTTGGCAGGTTCTCCCCGCTTACTGCTCTAGTTTGTGCTTTTCTAGTTGGTTCATCCATGTTTGTCTTCAGAATGTTTATCTTCTTTTTTTATTCTTATTCCTTTTTAATGAGACACTTTTCCTCTTGTTGGTGTTTCATGTAATACAGATTGGTTTTATTGCAGCTCCTTGAAGGAGCTGTTTCTTTCCAGGCCTTGAGTCATTGATGATTTAAAGCCATTACAATTTGGTAGGTTTGGCTGGATTGCATAGGTAAAGTTGCCTGAGAAAATTTTGACTCTGTGTTGTGCTTTATTATTCTCCAAAATGATCAGTTGTGTGCTATTTGCACTTTTCCCCTGTAGATCTCACAGTTTTGATTTCTTATGATCAATTCTCAGTGCCTTCCAGTACTGTCACAGTGTTGGTGTAGTCAAGATGCTCTGAGGTTGTAAGTCGGGCAAGTTTTATAGTGGGGCCTAAATTTCATGGACTTGTTTAGATGGAAAAAAATAGACAAATTTGGGGGCACATAAACCCCACTTCAGGCTTGAAACAGACACAGCAGATTTAAATCTTAGTTTAACTTAATCTCTGAGTTTAATTTAATTGCGTTAATCAGTCTCCTATAAGGGATTTTGAGTTTATTTTACTTTTCTATGTTGATTAAATTTCCCAAGCTTTTATTGCACTAGAACATTGGGCCTCTCTTGTCAGTTCTCTGTACCTCCCATTCTTGCTCTGCAGTGTTCTGCTGGGATTTCTCTTTCATATTGCATTTTATGGTGATGTTTTCAGGAGTTTGTGTTTTCCATTGTATGACACAAACTTGCAATCAGAGATTTTAAACAAACTGCCAGTCATGTGGCTGTAACAGCATGAAGATAAATGTGGCTGCAAAATCATCAGAGAAGCTGTGTGAATATTCAGGAAGTCAGCCTATGCAGGACTTGTAACTACTGAAGCAACACTTCTGGCAGGAAAACTGGGATGGCTCAGGTGGTTAAAGCAAGCTTGTCTTGGGAAGCTTCACCCTCAGCTCTAGTGTTCAGAGTACCCTAAATTTTGAGGTGAGGTCTCTGGGCAGATTTCACTGCTTTTTACTGTTCTTCGGGGCTTTTTCTTTTATATTTTTATATATATCTATACATATATATATAGATATATATATAAATATTCAGTGATTATACTATCTCTCTCTTTCACTTTGTCAGTTTTTAAATATGTATTGTCAATGTCATGTCTGGAAGAGACACAACACTGGCAGTGATAAGCACTGATATCAGGAGCTGTTAGTCGCGCACAGGCAGAGAAAGAATGTGCAGCAGAACACTCAGGAAAAGTACCACTTACAATCGAATGTGAGCTATTTCTACACTCTTACGTTTTTAGGATCTGAAAAAAAACCCAAACCCAGAGGTTTGCTTTGTTTTTAATTATGTACAGTCTCTGTGAATTATTAGAGTTACAGACGATCTGTACACCAGTGAGTTAAGTGCAGTGCTTGGGCACTACAGGCATCTCTGACCTGAGGGCATTTACTAGAAGGTGATGCCATATCTGTGAAGAGGGGAAATAATGTCTGGAACATGGGTGGGCAGAATCAGCCGGCAGCAGCACATATAACAACATCAGCAGCCCTGTGGCATGTTCCCTCCATGCTGTTTAATATGCAGTGAACAAAGATCTGGTTGGTGACCCAGCCCTCCCTGTATTCAGAGGCTGAAAACTGCCTCATTATTGTTCATTATGTACTATTATTCTCATACAGTCACATTATCATAGCTTCCCCTGAGAGCCAGGATGCTACTGTGGGTTCTGCGCAGCTATGCTGGTTCCTGTACCTGAGCTAATTTGTTCATTGCTAACCTGGTGTCTCTGCAGGACGGAGAAGTGTTCCCTGTGTAAGGGAAGGTTCAAGCATCAGTTATAGCTGCTGTGTGAGAAATACAACATATATTGCCTATTTTTGACAGAGACCTGGTTTGGCAGCCCCGCTGTACGAACATCAAGGGGACATGCATTCCAAACCCAAGTAATGGTTGCAAGAGAGATACATGCAAAGAAATCACGTGTAGAGATCAAGTGGAGATAAGGATGTATGCAAGAGTGGCAGCAAGAAGGGGGAAATGTAGCAGGGCATTCCAAAGCTCAGAGGTAGTAATTAGTTTCTAGTTAGCTTTGAGGTTAGGACATCCACCATTTTATCTGTTCAGCCTTCAAAGTAAACAGGAAGGAGACAGTTCTGTTTTGCAGCCACTGCCCAGATCATGGCAGGCGTTGCGGCATTGCAGGTTGTCTACCATTTAAGACCTTGTTGTATGATAGTGTAGTGTTAAGGAACATGGAAATGAGGGAATGCCTCAATGCAATAAAATATTGACAGAAAACAGGAATAAAAAGATGCCAGTGATGGTACCTCTTTCTTTACACGAGTTGGAAAGTGCTGATAGGCACAGTTCAGTTTAGGGATGGCAGTGGATGCAGTTAGCATAAGCATACAACTGAGAAAGAAGAGAAAATATTTTAAGTGGTGTAAATGAATGTCATGGAAAATAAAACCCTGCAATAAATAGAAGGGAATCCTGGAAGTGATTACCAACAAAAGAGAAGTACTTGCACGTAGGGTTGAAAATGTAAAGAGGGAAGGTAGAATGCTTAGAAATAGACTGGATAAATCAGTAGCAAACCTGAATTCTGCAGGTATTCTGCAAGACTCAAATTAGCTCAGAAAAGTCAGCATCTTTTCTGTCCCCAACTTCTGGGAGTCTGTGCATCACGTCTGTATACAGAAGTGCCATCTCTTTGCTATATTTGCCTTCTGCCATCCTTCTTGAGAAGCAAAGGTGATGATGGCCCTCTGATAATTTTAAGAATGCAGTTTTTGAAAGGGCCTGTAATGCATCAGAAATGTGTGTGAGGAGCTTAGAGGTAACTGGAGATCAGAATGGAGCCTCTTGCTCCAAGGGCACATGCCCAAGTCTTTTGCAAATAAATTGCAACTTCTGTTGTCCTTACTAACAAGTAAATAGCAAACGACTTCTTTCTAGGATTAGTTCATATAGAACATAATGACGTGAACTAAAGTAGCAAGGTAGACAGACCCTTACTACTGAAATAATCACGCAGGGCTGCCAATCACTGCAGTCGAGGGATGGTACATAAACAGGTATAATTTTGGAAGGTTCCACAAAAAATATTTATTAGTTGTTTCATTTCCACTCCTACCCCTGTGCTTTGAGGCCCTTTGATACAGCTATGACAGATCATACTTTTCCAAAGTTAGTGTGCCATTTTACCTTCTGTAACATGGAGATATACTAGAGAGCTTGCTGATGGAAGTGTTCACAGAAGTGTGCAGTCAGAAAAAAATTAGGTTGGAAGGGTCCTCTGGAGATCTCTAGTCCAATTCCCTACTCAGAGCAGGGCTGACTTCCAAGTTGGATTAGGTTACTTAGGGCCTTGTTCAATTAAGTTTTGAAAATCTCCAAGGATGGAGATGCCACAACCTGATCAGCGTTTAACAGCTCTGCCTGTGAAGACTTTAGCAATAAGATAGCAATAGAAGTGGACTATGTAAGTGAATGTAGAATATTTAATTAGAATATATAGGTGAAGATCATAGCAATAGGAGCTTTCTATGTGGGCCGTAAGTTAAAACAAAAAGATAGCAATATACTTACAGCAACAGCAGGATTTTTTCCAGCTTTGCCTGTTGTCCTTTGCTGGCAGCAACAGCAGTTGGATATTGCAGACTGGAGAAGAACCTTGTTTGTGTTTCTTTGTAGATAGTTTTGATCACAGTGTCCGCAGGATTTTTCTTTTCTGAAAAGCTTTCTTCAGATCCTTAGCTGACTTGGCTGTTTCTCTTACTCAGCCTTCCTCCTGTGGAAGCCTGCATTCCTCTAAGGTGGTACCGAGATGCAGGGCTTGTGTGAACAATGTAAGAGAAATGAGCTGCTATGGAGAGGTATCGCCTCTATAGTGCCAGTCAACACCGTTGCTTCTCTTCCCATCCTATTGAGCACAAGTCACCGAACTGCAGGGCTCTGATGAAGAAAAGTGATGACACAGGAGCATCTTGATAACATAGTGTCAGCCTTAGAAGCAAAGCATAAAACGAACAGATCTGGGAAAGAAGAAGCAGGGAGTGCTGTGCAGGGCCTCATTGGTGTCACTGCCTGTTGCTGAAGTATTTTTTAACCTGTCCCTCTAATGAGTTTGAAGGGCCTGGAAGGCCCATGCAGACCAGCCACATGATGAAGCATGGTGCTTGGTCTAACTTCCTCAGGCTGAGCTCCTACCCTGCAAATAACAACAGCATCCTACCCAGAGGAGGTGACTTTGTGTGTGGATAGAGCTGGAGTCAAAGGCTGTGTTCTGAGTGTGTAACTTGGGTTAACACTGAGCTGAAAACAGACCTTCAGTACAGCAATTCAGCTTCCAGGCTTCTGTGCATCTAGAGTCTAATCCTACAGACATCCTTGGCTGCCTGGACAAAAAGCAATGCTATCTGAAAGCTTCTTTGGCAACAATGCCGTGAAATAACAACTGTTTTATATACATATTCCCTGCAGCCCCTGGTGTGTGCTGGCTGCACATGGGAAAGTCATGGGATCTAGAAACAAGGTGTGCGAAGGTGTGTTGGAGTTCATACATCAAGGATCAGCATAGACTGTTACGAATAAAATGTGCAGTCCATGCACTTTAAAGTGTATGTGTCCATGTAGAAGTTCTGCGTCTCATGCATCCTTAACTGCATAGCACGAGATGGATCCCAGTAACAGAACGAGGAACAGACAGAAGGATGCCCAAGCTTGGAGTGACAAGATGCGTGGTTTACTATTCAGGGGAAAAAAAAAAATATATGTTTTTAAATGGTTTGATTACCCTTCCATTTAAAATGGAGCAAATCAGTTCATCCGTTTGCTCTACCTCTGCAACTTTAAGCAATGTCCATTTAGTCATCTGCTATCAATTTGGATCAGATAGCCTGGTGTATTTTGAGTATATTGATTATATACATGGAGGATGAAGCAGCAGAACCATCTGCCTGTCCTGTGGCATGGGGGTGTTGAGCCCATGTAATCCAAGACACACTGATGTGGCAGCTGAAGGGTTGTGAGCATGACCCTCTGATGGCGGTGGTTCACCTGCAGAGCTCCGCACCCTGTCAGGAGGTGGAGGAGAAGATTTGCTTTATTTCTTTTTTGGCCCGTTTAACTTAATTTTGTATTGTAATTACAGCTTTTCCTCCCTTCTCTCCCGGAGCTTTCAGGCTCCTGTCGAGGAGGCACCTCGCTGGGGCACGGTGCGGGGGTGCCGGGCCAGGCCCCGGCCGGCTGCTGCCCCCCGACGGCGGCCGCCGGGAAATGGCGTCGGATCTCGGCCCTGCCGCCCTTACGTAATGGCTTTATGTAACTGGCCGGGGCTCTGCTTCTCCTTGTCCCCCCCAAGACACCCCGCGGGAATTGGGTTTTCCCTGCTGTAAGATCGAGTTGTTTAAAAACTCATGTTTTTAACATGTCAGCTGCGTGCCGACCTAGGTGGGACAAGGGTGCGTGAGAGAAGGGGCTCCTGCCTCAGCCCCTCAGGAGAGTCTGTCCCTTTCGAGAGAGGCTTTGAGTGGAGATGGGGAGCCAGGAAGGGCAGGTTGGGCACAGAGCAGGGCTGTCTCTGATCCAATGGCACCTCCATGCTCTGGGATGCTGCCCCAAAACCGTGGTCTCCAGATGGTGCTAGGTGCCACCCTGAGAAGCGCCTGCTCCCAGGGTGACCCGCCACTGCTTGTGCCTCAGGTGCCAGCAGGAGATCATGGCGTTTAATTTCATAGAGTCATAGCATCATAGAATCAACCAGCCTGGAACAGACCTTTAACATCATGAAGTCCTTTACCCCAGGACTGCCAAGTCCACCACTAAGCCGTGTCTCTAAGGGCCTTTGTACACAGGTTTTAAACACTTCCAGGGATGGTGACTCCGCCGCTTCCCTGGGCAGCCTGTTCCAATGCCTGACTATCCTTTTGGTGAAGATTTTTTTCCTAATATCCAGCCTAAACCTCCCCTAGCACAGTCTGAGGCTGTTTCCCCTTATCCCATCTGGATGTTTACCCAGGCGCCATGGCCTTGTGCTGGGTCAGGGCAGTGGTTTTCCCAGCTGGAACATGAGGCCAGAGCTAGCTAGGCGGCTGCCTGCCTTGGGGAGCAGGAGAAGAAGCACCTTCACCTGTAAAACTGAGGGGAAACAGAGAGATGTGGGTGCTTCTCTCCCTTATAGAGTGCTCACTACTTCCCTTTCTGCCTCAGTTTCACCACTTGTGAAACTAAGGTGGTGATTAACTCCATGCCTGATGTTCCTCTGAGGCTTAATTCCTTGTGTTTACAAGATGCTTGGAGGTTCTGGATGGAGTGAGGCGTTGAGAGCTCACATGCACTGTGTTCATAGCATGTTTCAGGCTCCAAATCTTAATGCTTTACTTTGATGACCTCTGCATCTCAGAATGACTTCAGTGGTTTTCACTACAAAATGAGTCTCTGCACTGATTTGTTTTGAACTGGAAACTTGCATATTTGTTTGCTTTGCAGACCTTTCTGTTACATTTCTCTATAACTCTCTCTATTCAGAATGTTACAGCCTTAGTTAATATTTGTCAGACGGAGCTCCGACTGTCTAAACCACTGGGACGAGTTTCATTTTATATGTCATCAGTAGGGGCAGAATGAGGAGCTTCGTGCTTGGCCTATTTGCTGTAACACAGTCTCAGGGCCATTGCATCAGAGTCAAAACAAGGAGCAGCTTGTTTCCAAACAAGAAGCATGGAGGAAACTCTTCTCTGCCTCCTTCCCTGTAAGGAAAAAGAGAGGAGAGAGGGAGGTAGTTGGGGGGGGGGGGGGGTGAAGAAAAGTTATCTTTAACAGATTCTAAAAATGCCTTTTCCCAAATATGCAGTCAGTGCCTTCAAAGGTCTCTTTGTTTATTTTCAGGAAGAAACCCAAGACAGCTGAAAACCAGAAGGCGTCTGAGGAGAATGAGATTACTCAGACGGGTGCATGCAGCGCCAAGCCGGGCCTTCCCTGCCTGAACCTTGAAGCTGTTCTGTCTCTGAGCCCGGCCCTCATCACTCACCACATTCACCAACAAACCTGCACGCACACACAGGGTCATCTGATTGTGAGTACACCAACGTGCTGCTGGGTTGCACTGGGGTTCGTGAAAGCACGCTGCTTACTGCGGAACAGGTTTTCCAGTTGGATGCTCATTCCATAATGGCATGAGCAGGACTTCCTCGGGGCTTATGCCTTTTCCCTTCTTTGGGAATTACCACTGAAACATAGCAGTTCGAGTTAAGGTTGTGATAATGCAATCAGCCAGAGGAAGCTGACAGCTTGTTGTTGGGTCAGGTTGCTGCTTCTTAAAAATTAAAAAGGGAAGACCCCTCAAACATGTCTCTATCCATCTAGAGCTATAGTTATTCCTCTCCAGGTCATGGTTCTTGTTACTCAAGCATACCTGCTGATTGGGGATTTTCAGCCTGGGCTGTACTGCAGTGGGAAAAAACAAGTGTCTGCCTCTGATACCCAGTATCGTAAAGGATTTCCATGGAGAAATAGGGGAGTGATTTGTGGAGAGGACCACTCTGTGAGAGTCTGGAAAATCTCTGTAGGCCTGGGTGGTTGTACCAGTTTAAGGCCCTTGTTTTGAGTGCGTTCACTTTCAGATTACTCAGCATGGGTTAATTGGCCTTTTAAAAATGTTCTTTTCCATTTGGCAAAACATACAAAAATAAGGGAGGGAATGATTAAAACGGGATTTGGAAGGTCAGAACTTACACTGTCAGCTTTTCAAAACACTCATTTCACAGTGGTCCCTGCCTGGAAGTCTGTTGGGCAGGAATGTACAGCATGATGTGAACCTCGACACTCACTAGTTTTAGAATAGATGGTTTACCTCTTCTGCAGTGGATTTAGGATGTTGTAAAATTTACGAGGGGGAAAAAAGGAGAAAGAAAGATGATGACACCAGGTTTCAGGAGCTCAGAAGCCAACGAGCATTTGCAAAGACCTGTAAAAAAAATCAGGGCATGACAATAAAAAATCAGATTAAAAAGGATGTATATCCTTTTCTTTTTTAATTTAAAAATTCTGCCTCGGGGCCAAGCTGGGAAGCAGCCTGGTTATAGGGATCATCACTATCAAAATCACTTTAGCTGCAATTCATTCCTGTTGGCTTCTGACTTTATTCATTATGAACTTCTTCTAGAGATCTTGGTTTTAATAGAGCTGGTAAACATTGGGGAGACTTTCCTAAATCTCACCTGGTGATTTGGGGAGAAGAAAGAGATGTGAAACAATTGAGCAGCAGGCAGCATGCAATTTAGTATATACAAGAATTCTCTTCAAATTGGAGATGTCAGGCTCTTTGTTAAAACCGTGGTACAGTTTTATCTTGTAATGTTTTCTGAAAACAAAAAGCTTGTGAAAAGATGCAAAAAATGAGCAGAACAACAAGAAAAAATAATCCTTAATTTCAGACAAAGAATCTCTTTATCCCATTCACAAAGATGAAAGAGTTCATTAGTAAATGGGATTTGAAACCTCACACTGATGTTTTTTGACAGTACAAATGGAAACCCATGAAAGCAACCTCAGGACAGAGGCCAGCAGGGATTGTAGGGAACTTGGAGAATGAACTCCTGCTTTCGCTTTTTGAGGTGCCCAAGTTCAAGGGTGAGGAATATTGGCAGAGGGCAGTAAGGGGAAAGTGGAGCCTCCAGCTCTTTATGCTCTACCTGTTTGGCGGAACAGCAGTCTTTTAGACCCCAAAGTTTTTGATATTACCAAATCACCTTTCATTCCCACTAAATTTCACAGTACCAATATGAATAAACTGCAAACTCAGGTTAGATGCTCCTTTCACAGTGAAATTGGTGGGTTGGTTTTTTTTTTTTCAGAAAAGAAAGTTTAATAATAATTTCAGCATTAATATTGTGCTATCCCAGGAATTGTTGAAATTTAGTTCCCAAAATACATCTAGAGTCCTGCAAGAATTTAAGAAATGGGAAGACCTTTTCTCTTCTCAAGATTGACTCTTGTGTTAGTTGATTCCATGTGCTTTGAAACTGATGAAAAGACTCCCTTTATTTATGGTGGGTCATAAGCTTTATCAGGCTGTATTAGTTCGGAGCAGTATGCATATAATTAGTGTTTGGAATGCCCTTGCGAAATAGCAATGCCAGTTTCTTACATGAACTAAAAATTGATTCATGATGAATATTTACTGCATATTTACTGTAGCTATCTCCTGTGTTATGTGGGGTTTATTTAATATTACCTCAGTCATTAGTGATGAATACCTTCACTGATCCAAAAGTTCAGTATTTGTGCCTCCCAACATTTGAAAATTGGCTTCCCCATCATTAAAAACTCTTTCTCCTTACCTCTTGCCTTCCCTGCCTTTTAGACTCACTTTTTCCCCTCACCTTAGAATTCCTCCATTTGTCTTTCTCCTCCCCTCCTGTCAGAGCTACATTGCCACATCTTTTTTCCTCTCAACTTTTGGATCTGTGACGATTCTTTACCTTTTTAGGTCCTTCCCTTTACCTTCTAGACACTACAGTATTGCCTCTCCTCCTTTGCCCAGACCACCATACTGCCTCTACCCCCACAACTAGGCAGGTTATATTTCATTTACAAGAGGACATTCTTCATTCTGGTGGGAAGTTTTCTAGTGGGTAGTGAATAATTTAAAAACACTTAAAAACTAGGATTAGATGGAAAGTTTCAGAAGAAGAGTTTTCATGGAAAATATTAGGAACACGCGAAAGAGTCAGCGTGGTAGGCTGTATCAATTCTTGGAAAAATGCACTCATGTACAGATGGTTCCATAAGCCCTCATTCATGTATCTGTAGAAATGACTTAGAATTTACGGCCCACCTATTCAAATCAGTTTGAAATCTTTAGTGACCATTTTGCATGCACAGTCACTAGTGCTTGGCAGAAAACAGTACCACATATTTATTATGAGAAATATTCAGAAGCCAATCTACTTTAAAAAGTCAGGGTGCTTTTGGAATGATTCAGATCAAAATTCTTTTTCCAAGCATAGAAAATAAAAACTCTCTGATAGCCATCTGCTCCTCAGCTGTAAAAGGCAGAGGTGAAGAAAGCTGAAGCAATAGTCTGAATGCCAGTCTTACTGAAAAAGCTACTTAGCAAAAAAAATCTGGGTAAAGTCATATGTGGCACACAAATTAGATCCTAATTCTGTAGTGTACTACGTTCTACATACTGGCTTTGGTGCCACTTATTCCCAATGAAATGGCCTTACTTCTAACCTTTGTAGGACTGGGCCCTAGATTTCTGGATTTGAACATTATGATATATTTCCTTGGGTGACATGGTCTAGTGTGAGGTGTCCCTGCCCATGGCAGGGGAAGTTGGAACTAGGTGGATCTGAAGGTCCTTTCCAACCCTAACCATTCTGTGATTCTATGATCTTATGATTTTCAATGCAGATGAATCCTTGAGGCAAAACCCAGAACTTAGGGTGTATTGTGTCCAGTTCTTATCTCATTCAGTGTTGGGAAATGCTAGCTCATGCAATGCATTTGGAGAAACAAGTTAGAGGAAGAAGTCTTCTTGAGGTAACTGTTTTCATGTAGGGCTTGGCAGACAAAAAGCACCACTTTGAATTAATTTGGAATTAAGTCATAGAGTGCGCTGATAGAGCTCCAAATGAGTTATACCTCTAGCTACTCAGCTGTCATAAACAGATGTAGATGCTTACCCAGAAGAAGGGTGTTTGTGGAAAAAGCTACAAGGACAAGCTTGGAGGCACAAGTTCTGGAAAGGTTACAGTGAAGCAAAGGAAAGCATATGAGATTGGTGCTGTTTGCATACTTTCTTGCTTATGGATAGAGAATGTATATAGTTGGTAGGGTCCTGCTTTGAGGGCTGAACTGCCTTAGGTAAAGCTTCTAAAGTTTTTGCTGAGAGGAAAGGGAAGGAAGTCATCAGGACTTGGCTTTATTTAAATTGATTTGGTCTGTATAGGCCACTCACTTCAGGAGCCCTTCATAAAGCATCTGTAACTATATATGTTTTGCAGTTGCCAAGAGATAAGATGATTTTGGCAGAAACTTTCACCAGTTCTCAGAGATACAGACAGACAAAAACTTAATTCAGGCTCTGATGTATGCATCTTAACAGATGTGTCCAAACTCAAAGGAATCCCATGGGAACAGTACAACTGAATTTCTTTGTCTCTATTGATAGCTGAAAGAGTTATTCTTAGACATTGGATGGTCCATCTGTGAAAGAATTTGTTCCAGACAAGGGAAAAGCAACATCTTTGTGAAGAGTTTCCATGGGACTGAGAGGCAGGTTGGACTATCATTGTGAAAACTGCTGAAGCAATTTCGACAATTTTAGAGAACACAATTCTTGCAAAGACCTGAGATTCTGGTAGGGAATAAAAGCTGAGAAGGAAAGTGGAGCATGGATAATTTCTGAAAAATCCATGAAATAATCATTGGCAAGACGTTGAGATGGGGGAGGACTTTCTAAGGTTAAGTTTTAGCAAGAGACCAAGGAGTTTTTATGTATTAAATAAAATGCACTTTATAAACACTGTTGGTGATGGGCCATGTCTGAAGTCTTTCTCCATACATGCTCAAGTGACATGGCTGACATGGGCCATTTCCAGCATTTTTTAGCTTTAACAGGATGGGAACTCTGAGGCAGTATGTTTTCTTTTTCTCCTCCTACATTCTGGTTTTTGTAGCTTGCTAGCCTTCCAGCATAATGGCGAAAGGCAAAGAGGGAACCTCACAAGATTCCTGAACCGCACAAGATTCCTGAACCCCACAGAGCATTGAATGTGGATGTGGAATCTCCAGCTTTTCATTTTCTTGAACAGATAGAGGAAACTACCATTCACTTCCCATGAATCAACAAGTTTGATTTACCTGGGCGTGCAGAGAAAGGCTACATGAGTCTGAAGGTAGTTTGGCCTCATCTTTGCACTGTAGGTTTCATGTGTTTCTCTTAGAGGTTCTGTGTCAGGAAGAGAACACGCGCTTATCATTTTCCCTCTGCTTCTGGACATTTGTGGCTGTGATTCTCTAGGAAGTGCTCTGGTGCTTTCACATGATCTCCACTCTCAGAGAGGATGGGGGCAGGGGGGGATGTTGATTCTTCCAGACCCCTTGTTTTCAGAGGCAGGCAGTATGTCAATAATAATTTAATCTGTATTTTTTTGCTGATCTATGTACGGCATGTGTTAGCTAATGCTGAATATTTTTAGGTTGGTTTTGGTGAAAGAAATGGTGTATGTTTAGATATCTATTTTAGATGATATAATAATAATGCTACAGGCCTTTTCTGTAGCAAACTAAACTGAAAACGAGGACATCCATAGTTCTCAAATACTGATGTCACAACACTTAGTTATACTTTCATCTTGCAGAACATTTGAAATCTTGTTTAATAAGTGTTTTCTCTTTTTAACAGTTATAAGTCTTTCTATGTCCTGTAGGTTTATATTTCTGTTTGTAACATTATCAAAGAAGTAATCAGCCAGGAATGACTTGTGTTTTCATAGAAGCAAATAAATGTTTCTTGATTTATGTAGAAACAGGAGTAAGTACAAGTACAGGTAGGCAAAACTGTTAAGCTGAGCTCATCTGCCTCTGTGGAAAAAGCCATCACAATACACTAAAGGATTGGTGGTGTAAAATGTTTTACTACTAATAGGAACTGGTCTCCGTATTCCTAATCAGTACACTAAGTGAGTTTTGTCAGGTTGGTCTCTCGGGCTTTCCTTCTCATGAGAAATGACTAATAGCATATGGTACTTCAGTTACGAAGTCAGTGACTATGTTTTCAGAAGCAGTTTTGTGACTTTGGAGCTTGAGTTTCACTGATGCATAAATCAGTTACATTTATAATGTGTAGATGCTTGTGAAAATTTATCTAATTATCCTAAATGTTGATTCTCTTATTTGATGGCCTTGCAATACTGGCTTGATGCTACGTTGTCAATTCTTGTGGCGTTCAGTGCTTTTCTTACTGCTCTCCATTTAGAGAGCAATAACATGCGTAATTTCAGCTTCAGTTTAAAACAGCCATGCAAATTTCTAGCTTTTATGATTTCAGGGGAGAACTTGGGTAGGTCCCCAGTGTACCTATTCTTTCTCAGTACCAGGGGAAAGGATAAAAAGGTCTTACTGCTCTTTAAAATTCCATAGCTTCCATTCTGAAGATTTTGAGGTGGCTGAGCTGATAATACTGTGATATTTCTGTTCGTAAGCCGTGCTGCAGCCACTGAGACATATTGTAACTGTCCAGTATGGTATCTGCAGTTTGTTTCTGAGTTTACCTGTTCCCAGCTTCAGAGTCTTTCCCCCATAGATTATTATTACCATTCTTCACATTGTGAGTCTTTCAGTAAATCCTTCCTTTCTATATTTGCATGAGTGTTTCAACTGCCTCACTCATGAAATGAATGACCGAAGAATACTATATACTGTCTATCATTATTCAACATATTAAGATGTTCTAATACTCTTTTGTTTTTGTGATTTGTTTGGTTTTGTATGTGGTGTTTTGGGTTTTTTTTAATAACAGTCTCCAGAGCAGTGCTTTCCTTTTCTCCCATTTGAAGTAACTTGTTTGCTTCCATCATCCTCCTTTCTGAAAAGTAAAGCAATAATGTCAATTCCACTGCAGAATTTGTGTAACCTTATTAACTACCTTTATTTTTCACAGATCAGTAATCTGTCTGACTACTGAATCTACTCCTTCCCTATTTAATCCATCAATCCAGATAATCTACAGCATTCTTAGGTACCGGTCATTGCCCTGTAAGCTTTCTCTGTCATGTTTAAATAATGTTTTATTGCAGTCTTTATTGTCTTATTATTTGTCTTTATGCCTTTAGTGGTTTTTTTTTCTTTAAATTTCCCCTTCGTCCTACCAAATCTTTGTTTTACGTCTAGCCTGCTACAGCTTATGCTCAGTTCTAGTAGTGTCACTTGAATATTATTTCCATCTTTAGAAGGATGCATTTTCGGCTTTAATGAACTCTTCTACCTTGTATTTAACCATTGGAGCACTTTCTATTTCCTAATTTTTTTTGTTCTTGTCCTTGGATATACAAAGGGACTCTGTGTATTAGGGCCACCTCCCTACTGATTGTCTGGATTTTAATTCTTTATCTTTTTCTTTCAGACCCTTTCTGACTAAATTCCTTTTCTTTTCTTTTTTTTTGTCCTTCTAATAGTTGCTCTTCCTGAAGTTGCACATATGAAAACTGCCCCTTTATATGATCTGCTTGAAGAATGTCAAACATAATAATGCCAATCATTGTTATTTCATGTCTTAACTATGCATGCTACTGCTGTCATCTCCTCTGTCCTAACTGTGTGAGAAGACTAAACCAAATTTCCATAGTATGGTCTGCAGAGGGACACTTCATGGAGCAAACATAACAGGTTTTCCACTGCTTGACAAGTGACTCTTACTTGGAGGAAACTAAACAGCTGCACCTATATCTCCTTTTGTCCTACTGTGTGTTGTTAAAACCATATATAACCCAGTGGTTAGTCCTTTGAATGTTACAGCAAGACACCTTCCATGCTTCGAGAAACATTGAATGGTGCATTAATTGCCTGGTTTGTTGCAACTACACAACACAAAAATAGACTTGTTCACTTTCTTTTCCTTTTCACCACTGTGATCTATCTCTCACTGGAGCTTTATGCTCTTTTAGTCTAAGCTTTCGTAGTCACTTTCTCCTCTTTTCTGTCATTTACCTGTGATAGAGTAGCCCTGTAACGTTTGTGCTGTGATCCCACTCAATAACTTCAGGGCCAGAGCAGTATTAAAATGAGGAAAAACCAAAGCAATTCTTGAATTGTTCTTGGCTGAGAAAAGAGAGCTTTTTCATTCGAAACATTTTTGAAGTGAAACCTTAACATGGTGCTGAAACAGAAATAGAAAGGTAAACCCAAGGTGCTGTTTAATACCACCAGCTAATATATATAAAGCATGCTAGGGGATGTTGTGGGAAGGGAAATAATTATATTTCCACAAGAAGTGTGGTGCTTGATCTACTCCATAGGTGAACATCAGTTGTACGCCATCAGAGTACTGCTAAACTCGTTCATCTCCATCAGGGTATTTGCCTCATAGCCACAGCGACATGTCCTGGCTGACACTGTGCGTTTGGGTTCCCGAGGACACCAATTATTATTGTTTCTAGAGGCAATGCCATTGCACCATCTTTTCATTTATGTTTTCTGTGACTGTTTTCATTGTCCATGGAGTCATTTATAAGGCTAAAATAACATGAGATCTAGTCTTACACAACTATCACTCAGGAATCAGAATACAAAGAGAATGCAAGATCTCTAGTTAATCTGTCAGCACAAATAGCTCCTTGAGGAATTAACTGTGCCCAGGAAAAAAAGGATAAACAAATCCTAGAACCCCTACTCATTCCAGCTTTGTTGTGTTGAACACTGGAAGGATCTCTGCTGGGCTGGGATGCGCAATATATACTCTGTATCAATGTGTGACATGTGGTGAAATGCTTCTTCTTGAAAGCCCACAAGAGAGAAGTAGTATAAATTAAGAGTAATCTCACAACAGCTATTTTTGAGTTCTTAACCAGTGAAAATGTAAGTGTAGCAATATTGTGCATCTATTAAAAATCTTGAAAGGCTCTTTATAACTAGATGATAGGAGTGATAACGTGTAATTTATTGATGTTACACAGATAGAGGAGAAACCACAAAGTAGCAATTTTTGTGTAAGAAAGGGTATGATAGAGGAAATAAAAACAGAGCAAGGGACTTCTCCCCACAGCTTCATGCCTGTGTGGGCAACCATGTCATCTTGAACAAACACCTTGTACTTTCATCCCATACCGTGTTCCAAAACAGGGCAAATTCTCTGTATTCAAAAGTAAAATGCCCAGATACTCTCTCGAATGTTTTTGACTGAATTGAAGGTAGAATGTGCCTGAAAGCAAACCTGAGAAATGCCTCTCCTGCACTGTATTAGTATCATCTGTTGGTGTCTGTGTGCTTGAGTATACATCTGATCCAATGGCCTTTTCTCAAGAAAAAAGCCTTGGAATTGGAACTGACAATGTACATTTAATGCTGCAGATCCATCTGAGGATGTCAAGCTACACGTGAATGCTGTGTTCATCTTTATAGCCTTAATTTATTACTTTAAAGCATTCTGCTGTACATCTCTCTTCCTATCAGAACTAAGTAGATGATTTTGGAAGTAAGTCTGCTCTCAGGGATTGTGGAGGTCTCACTAAGGACAGAAAGTTTCCCTGTGGCCTTCAGCATCATTGATATGAGCGTGTGCTGTTTCCCACTGATATTTAAATTTGAATTATAAGCAGGCCTGAACACATCTCATAAACTCAAAATAAAGAAGCCACAGTCCAAACCAATATGAATATCTGTCTCAGGATATTTCTAACTTGAAATACTCATCAAAGCACCCAGTTGTACTAGTTAACAATTACCCTTTCACTAACACATAATGAAGATGAATGGAAAAAATAACCAAATAAAATCTAGCATTTTCATGCGATAGCTTTCTTTTTCTCAGAGCTGAGACACAGCCACTGAAAGAGATAAAAGAATCCTTTTCTCAGCCCTGAGGACTGGCATTTACAGGGTTTTGTCCA
>JBCJKH010021120.1:15417-28886 GCA_039877255.1 Loriculus beryllinus | reverse complement strand
CGACTCCAAGATGAGCCAGCGGATCGTCGTCGAGGCCCTGCTGCGCACGACGGTATGGGGGGCGAGGCACCGGGCCGAGCAGGTCCGCGGGCTCGTCCACCGGCGCCAGGCGCACCGCCTTCTCGATGTTGCTCGCCGCCACGAAGGCGTAGACCACCTTGGCGACCACATCGAGCACCAGGATCGCCCAGACCGACGCGGGATCGCTGATCGCGCGTAGCCCCTCCGGCCCGATGAGGAAAACGAGCGGGTAGAGGAACCAGATCACCGTCAGGAAGGTGACGTTGCGCCGGTATGCCCCGCCCAGCACCGGGCCGCGCTCCACCGCCAGCGCGTCGGCGCGGCGGTTCGCGTCCTCCAACTCGGCCGGCGTGGCCGCCTGGCTCATCGCCACCCGCGCGCAGGCGGTGTCGAGCAGGCTGATCGACTTGTCCGGCAGCTGCCGGCCGAAGATGTAGCGGTGCGAGAGGGTGACCGACGCCTGCACCGCCTCGATGCACTTCTCCGGCGCATCGAAGCCGCGGAACTTGCGCGCGTTGGCCTTGCGGAACGCGTCGAACAGCTCCGGCTTGCCGCGCGCGGGCGCGATCTTGTCGTCGCGGTCGCGGACGTAGTCGGAGTAGGCCGCCTCGGCCGCCAGCCGCCTGTGGTCGGCCCGCTCGGCCGCCAGCCGGATGGCGAGCTGGTCGACGTCGCGCCGGGCCAGGACCACCTGCGCCTCGGCCATCGCCACCGCATTCTCGTCGAGCCGGCCCGCCACCTCGCGCTGATTGGCGGCGAACAGCTCGGACGCGGCGGTCTTGAGCGCGCGAACGGTGATGACGGGCAACCGCGCGTCGACCTGGACGCTCGCCACCGCGTCGCGCGCGCCCGCCACCAGCCGCTCCGGCCCGCCGTCGCGCAGGAGGGCGGTGAACTCCGACCGGCGGGGGGCGAGCTCGCTGATGGTGCCGGTCAGGTACACGTCCACGATCCGCCAGCCCGCGCTGCCGGAGCGGCGGCGCTTCCCGGCCGGCCCGCACCCGCCACGCTGGTGTGCTCGCCGGCAGGCCCGGACCCCGTCAAGTCAGCACCAAACGCCGGGCAGGGCTGTCCCCGGCCCCCGGCACCGCCCGGCTGGGCCAGGGACGGTCAGGGTCCGCTCTGACCCACGGCAGAGCCCGCGCCGGCAGGGTGCAGGGCAGACAGTGCCCGCCAGAGGGCGCGGCGCTACCGCTCGCCGCTATCGCCGGTCGCCCTCGTGCGGCTCCGGGGGACAGTGCTGGGGGCCCCGCGGAGCCGGTACGGAGACACACACACACATACACACACTCACATACACACATACACACATACACACATACACACATACACACATACACATACACACATACACATACACACATTCACATACACATACACACTCATACACATACACACATACGCACACACACACACACACACATTCACATACACACACACACACTCACATATGCTCATACACACTCATACACATACACTCATACACACACACTCATGCACACACTCATACACACACACACATTCACATACACTCATACACACACACACACACTCTCATAGACACTCTCACACACACACTCACACATACACATGCACATACACACACACACTCCCTTCCCCAGCAGCAGCAGAACCACCTCAGGTGGAGCTCAGCTGCTGGCTGGCTCCAGAGCAAAGCCTCCTCCTCCATCACACACTCCATGGCTCAGCTCCGGCCCTCCTTCCACGCAGCCTCTTCCAGAGCCCCCCACTGCAGCACCCGCTCCATCTCCTCCCCAGCACCCCCCGCCGTTGCTGTCTGCAGCAGGACACATGGGGCCTCCTCCTCTCTTTTCACAATGCATTTTCCCTTTCCCTGGCCTTTCTCCCTCCCACTCTTCAATCCCTCTGGGGAGGGGATAAAAAAGATGCTTGACTCTCCCCTGAGTTACTTCTCACATTACTTTTACCTTTCTGAAAGCCCTGCCTGCCTCTCCAGGAATGTCTTCATACCAGCACCTCCTTTTCTTCCTCCTTATCCAATCTTTACTGCCTTGACTCTTCCAAAATCCCACCATCTTTTTGGACTTCGCTCTCTCTTCAATCCTTCATCCTCCTTCACAGTATGTTCCCACCATTTCCTTCAGCAGCACCCCGTCTCCTGCAGTTCTCTGTGGATGCATCCAGACCCAGTCACTGCCCACTGCTAAATCCCACCTCAACACGAGGCACCGCCAGGTTTAGCCTTTCACCTTCTTCCCACTGCACAGCCAATGCCTCAGCCAAGCCTCTTCCTCTCTCTCCTCCATCCTCCCCTAAGCACACAGGTTCCATCATCGTCTCCCTTTCCACCATCACCCTGTGGCATAAGCAGAGCTGTCACACAGCAGCCTCCTCCCTTTGCTAGAGGTCCTTCTCTTCCCTGGTCTCGCTGGCACTTCCCCAACAGTAAAACCTGTACACCCTCCCATCCACAAAGTGCTGGGCACATGGAGCAGCTGCCCACTCCAAGGAGCAGCTCACAGGTGCCTGTCCCCACACTGTGTCAGTGCTTCTTGGGCAGCAGACGGGCACATCCAGTTCCCCTCCCTCCCAAGCCAACGGGCACCAGTGTCTGAATGGGAGCAGAAGGCACCTGACAACCCGCCAAAGCCACAGCTCTGCCATCTGTGCCAAGGTCACAGGAACACATGAGCTGCCAGACTGGATCCGACCCTCATCCACATCATCTGCTGTCCTGTCTCCCAGGAGCAGCGCACTGCAGTGAGGAGTGAGGAATTCTGCAGAAAGCAATTATGAGGGAATGTCTTCCAACGAGCACCGAGCACCAAGCACCAGACGAGCCTGGCTGCGGAGGAGACCACGGTGTCTCTGCCACCGGAGATGTCAGAACCGATCGCACAGACGTCTGTCAGCAGCGATCCAGGCACAGGTAACCAGCCTGTGGGCAGGGAACCAGACCAACCTCACAAGCTCCTTCCCAACCATGCTTTGCACAGCTCTGTGCTCCCAGGCATTGGAAGTTGCTGCTGTAATGAAGCGGGACCATTATATTCATCCCTTCCCAAGATCCTGGGTTTAACTTTTCCTCTGACAATGCCAGATGGTACACCTTCTATGTGAATCTCATCTTTTTTAAACATTCTGGCAAGTTCTGGGCTTTCGGTATCACTGAATCACAGGAATATCTCTGGAAAAGACGATGTACCACACACTCCGCTACCAAGGCGGGATGAGACGTGTGTGGATCACCCTGACAGGCGTCTGTCTGACCTGTCCTTCACAGCCTCCCTAAGCCAACTGCAGCACTGCACCATCCTCACTGCTCGCACTCCTCCTCCCACAATCCTGTCCGGATCCCCTTGCCTGCACACAATGACAATTACCTCTGCAGTAACAGTATAGGCTGTGCAGGAGAGCAGGCTTTATTCTTCCCCACAGCCTCAAACGTACTGGGAAAGAGACAGCGTTCCCCACAACTCTCAATGTCTCCTTCCCTGTCCCACCGAGGATTGCATTTTAAAAGCTATTAGTGTTTTAAATGCATTCCCTTCAATCCTCTACACTTTGTCTATTACCTTTTTCTAAATGGAGTGCCAGAACCTGGGCACAACACTCAGCTGGGGCCTCCAGCAGCACTCAGAAGAAATACACATACAACATCCATATGGCTACATCCCAAGAAGATATTGGTCTTTACTACAGTAACAACATAATGGTACTTTTATCTAATTAGCCTGTTATGAGGCAAAGGTCTCCACATGCTACATACATTGATTTGATCCCTTTGGCATTATTCCTACAGAAAGAACAAAAGACATAAAATAGAATGAAATGGAGCCTGAGATACAATGTGTGGTGGCAGAAGACTGTAGGGAGGGTGCTTACACCTAAAAAAAGTCTCAAACCCCACCAGATATCAACAGCACATGGGCTTTGGCTGCCTCTTCAACCAGTATGGCTGAAACAGTGACTGATGGAGGAACTCTTCTGAGAATGAGACCAGGAAACCAGAAACCACCAGTGTTTAAAAACAGCCACCACTGAAATATGCTCCACGCACCTTTACACATCTCTTAGGCAGTTTACTCTATGACTAGACCAGGTTCGACTGGTGCTGTGTGCATATCTAATGCAAATGGGAGGTTGCAACTCCATTGCCTGGTGGGAAGGCGGGTGCTGGAGTCCCCTGTACCATGCAGAGCTCTGGAAGCAGATGAGATCCAAGAGCTCGGATGTAACAGGGACATTGTGCTTTTGCAATCTTGACCCAGGGCAGGTGCCTGGGGACAGAAGCAAGTTAGACTCTTACCAGTACTTCTATGAGTCACACTCATGTTCCAAATATTATGGCAATGAACATCTGGCTTAGATTAACAAAAAGCCATGAGAAGCTAAACAACAGCTGCACTGGAAGACAGTCCCAAAGTCAGGGAACTTTCCACTGCTGGCTGGTCCCCAGTGAGAAGCTCAGGGTGGAGCCCTGAAATGGAAAAGGAGTTTGAACCGTGACTGGTCAAATGCTCCACTACACTCCTCCAGACCTAACTGGCACTGGTAGTTCTGCTCCAGCTGTCTGCAGATCCAGAGGTTTTGTTGCAAGGGGACGTTCAGCCTGGAGGATGGGATGGCTGCATTCACTGTCCCACCTGGGTTTGAAAGTGCTGTTCCTCTGCAGAGGGGCCCAAGACTGGGAGACCCACTGCAGCAAGCCACATGGGCAGCACAGATGAGGGACTTGGGACTGCAGCATCTGAGAACACCTCAGTATTTGGGGATGGAGGGGTGAGGTTCTCAGAACAGACAGGGCTGTAAGTTCTCAGCACCCTGGCAGCATGCAGATGCCAGCAGCAGACTAAGAGGACTGGACAGACATCAGCCAGCCCTGGGGACCTACATGCACGAGCACTGTGCCTGCAGTGGGGCCATGGCTGTGGGATGCCCAAGGACCCCTGGCACACACAGTCCAGGCGGGTGAGGCTGGAGCAGCAGAGCAGGAGGGCTCCATGCAGTGCCACCGGCTGAGCCCATCCGCAGCTGCAGGAGCGCCCCGAGCGCAGTGCCAGGACCGCGCCGGAGCTGCCGGGCTGTGCAGACCAGCTCCAGCCGGCTGGGCCGTGCACCAGGAATACTGATGAGGCTCTGCCCAAACCGGGAGCATCCGGGGGCGCCGGCTCCTTTGCCTGCACATGGGGTGCGCAGCACCGCAGCGCCGCGTCACGGCCCCGCTGCCAGCGCGTCAGCAGCGCGCCATAGACGTCCCTCGGGAGGTGGTGATGAGGGCAGACCCCGCAGGAGGAAGGCGAAGGAGATGGAGGCGTTTCCCCTGACCCCTGAGCTCAGCCACAGCCAGGCTCTGGGCTGCGGGGCTGATCGTCCAGCATCCAGCACAGCCGGAGATGTAAATCACAACAGCTCCGCTGCGATAACTCCTTCTGGTCACTACAACCAAGCTATTCACAAGAGACAACATCCCCACATCTCCACTGACAGAACATCCAGCAGTCCCCTGCAAACCCCCAGGGTCTTAGACTGGAGAAACGAGGCACTGCTCCACATCTGAGCTCTGGGTTCCCTGCCCCGTACCTCCCTTGCACCCCTGGAGCCCTTGCTTGCCATGGCCTCTTGAAGAGAGGCAACTCGGAGCAGGCTGGTGCCTACAGTTTCCATGGTGAGAGGAGAAGCAGGCCCAGCCAGCAAACAGTTAACAAAAGCCAGGAAGTAAACAGAAAAGGCACATGAGAGCCTGATTTCAGCGTCAGCTCTCTCCCTCCTCCCACACACGCTGCACACCCCCAGCTCGAGTCCTGCCTGCAAACCTGCCACTGCTGATGAGGAAATTACCACTTTCTCCCCACTGGGATTCACAGTGATGAGGCAAAACCACCTCCTTCCTACACGCCATGAGGTCATGCCCATGTCACCCAAGCCTCCCCCCACACCACGCACACAGGACACGAGCGCTCTCTTGCCCACCAAGGGAAGCTGAGTACCAAATCACTGCCGTGCTGCAGACCCCGCAGCCCCACGCCAACACACACTACAAGACAGATACAGAGATGGCTCTTTCTAAGCCGCTCCATACCCCAGTGCCACAGGGAAGCCCTGCAAGGTAACACTTTCAGATGTAATCTCCCTGGCTATCTTCCTGGTGTAATAGAAGATCAAGGCAGCGATCATTTTGCTCATTAAACCACCCCCCAGGCACTTGTGCAAGCAGGGATGTTAATATCAGTGTCCGGATTAAGTCTTAGCCTCTGCTTAGCTGCAGTTAGGCTGGTACCTCCACTCCAAGCCAGCCTCACCAGTGCTGGTACCAGGCTGTCCCCACGCTGTACTTACACAGTCCTTTGTGCTCCTCACCACTAGAGATACTCAAGCAACGGATGCAGGTACGAACAACTTCATTAGGCTAGGTACTGTGAAATACCCTCAGTATTTTGAAATCCAAAGACAAAAGACCATGGGAAAAAGTTGGGATGAGGACTAAAGGAGACATCTTCATGTCTTGAAGCCCAACCCTTGCCCTGTCTTTGAAATCCCTTCCATAATCATAGAATCATAGAATGGTTTGGGTTGGAAAGGACCTTAAGATCACCCAGTCCCAACCCCCTGCCATGGACTGGGACGCCTCACACTGGATGATGTTGCCCAAGGCTCTGTCTAATCTGGCCTTGAACACTGCCAGGGATGGAGCATTTACCACTTCTTTGGCTAGCCTGCTCCAGCGCCTCCCCACCCTCACAGTAAAGAACTTCTTCCTTATATCTAACCTGAACTTCCCCTCTTTAATCACTGTTTACAACAGCGAAAATCCTCTAGCTTATTCCAGAGCAGCAGAGGAAGGAGAAATGAAGAAGTCTCCCAAGGAGGGAGCTGCACAGGGAGTAGCTCCTCTTGCTGCTTCCCTATCAAGCAGTGGGCTCAGGGTGGTGCTTCCCAGCCTCACTGGCCAGGATGGGGCATCAGGACACCCACACAAGGCACTGCGTGAAGCCGGGAAGGAACAAAACTCTTCCTGGGTACCAAGAACCTCAAATATCAAAGAGTCCTGCCCCACAACCAGGTAAACCATGTCTTTTACACGTGACTGCACCACTGTCATCTCCACACGCCCTGCGGGTAAGGAACACTGGTACACCTATGTGAAAAGCCCTCACCCTGCCAGGTCTGCACTGACTGGACGGATCCCTGTCCTCAGGGCCTTATCGTTCATTGCACATGGCATTGCTCAGACACCACAAAGGAAACACACCGGAATTACAGGAACAGCAGACACCAGCAGACGGTAACAGTGGGAAGGCACTCTGCTCTGCAGAAAGAAGCCCAGAATCCCAACAGGGATGTTCCCAGCAGAGCTTCCCAAAGCTATCTGACACCAGCCCTCTCTGGAAAACATGCAGAACAACTACACTGTAAGTAGCCATGGAAAGGGCCTGTCCTCCCCTGTTCCCTTCAGGCACCTGCTCAAGAACAAGAGAGGAGGTAAAGGAAGTAGTTTTGAAAAACAAGCTAAAAAGCCAGATAGATAACAACCTGAGATGCTCACATGGAACTAAGCATCCCAACAAATGCCTTCAAATACCATTTTACCTCATGATTCCACCTTGTCATCCTCCCAAGGAACAGCTCAGTGAATAAGAACATGAGCACACAAAGGCAGAGATTGTTTTGCCACAAACAACAAGAGTCAGCGGTGAGAGCAGCATTAGTAAACTCTTTTGTATCATACCTGGCGCAGGGTTATCACAACACTCTAGCCCCTAAAGTTCCCTAGAAAAATCAGCCTCCTTCCTGCAAAACAAACCCTGGAGAGTTTTAGTTTAAACTCTCACCAACAATTGTTTTAGAAAAGGCAACTCTCAGGGTGCCCAAGAACATAGATGTCACATAGCATTCAAACCTCACATTTACAACAACATGGTGTCAATGACAATACACATTTCATTAAACCCACTCACATCTTCAGCTGGTGCTACAAGGACCTTGGAGCAAGCCAGAGCCAGCCTCCAGCCTGCAGCACTGCGGCATCCTGCAGCACATGCCGAACCAGAGCCCCAGCTCCAGGCTGGACAAGTGTAGACATCTCCTCCTGCTCCCACCTAGGTACAAGTGTCCCAGGCTCCGGGACCATAAGCCCGGAGGCAGGATTCCTGCACAGGTCTCCACTAGTGTGACAGCATCTCCTCCCTGCCACACATTGCTCACCCACCTGGGCACAGGGCAGCTCCTTTGATGATCCACGGATGCTAACAGTCAAGTTCAGTTCTAATCTCATTACCTGACTGCCCATTACCGAGCTCAACTTTAGATGGCCATCCAAACGTGCACCAAGCCATACGATCATGAGCCTCAGCCGACGGAAAACTGTAAGGTTATTTGCAGAACATGAACTTCAACAAAACGTCTCATACAGTGAAAAGGGAAAGACATTGCTAACATGAGAAAGGTGGATATTAGTGCACCAACTGTGACGTTTTCATCTACAGATTAAACAGACTAAGTGCTTTCAGGGCATGGACCTGCCTACACTGAACTTTCAGTACCTCTGGTTGCTTATATCAGGAAAAACAGCTGAATTTTTCACTGCAATGTGCAGGCTGTGACTCAAAACTGCCTTCGTGTCCAGGACATGGGGTGGCAAACACGACACTGGTGCTGCAAAGCAGGTCGGAGAATCCTGGGAACTGCAGACCAGTCAGCTAACATCCGTGCCAGGAAGATCAGTGAAAATTATAATGAACAGAGCAAGCAGAGACATCGATACATGCAATCTCCTGGAAAAGAATCAGTAGGGATTTTGCCAGCAGCAGTCACACCTCACAGAAAGACATCACCTCCTTTGAATGCTGACCAAAACCATCTGAACTCAGGAGATGCAGCTGGTCCAGCTGCACTGGGACATCCAACAACAGCCTGACCAGGTCCCTCCACCTACAGCTTTCGAGTTTCTCTGGAAGAAGGGGAGTGAGCCGAGGAGCAGCACTAGGATTCAAAGACAGCCATGCCCATGGAGGACAAGACGAGCACCCTGACAGCACAAGCAAAATGTGGGTGCTGAGGCAGCCATTCCTGCCCAGGCACAGGGCTCTTGGCTGTGACAGGCAACTCGGCCACAGCCAGATATGTAATGGTATGGAGGAGGAAGTGCAGGGAATGAGAGGGAGAACCATATAAAATCCATGCTTTACCCCCACCTTCAATGCCATGTTCCGGTCCCAGGTCAGCAGAAACACAAAGAGCTTCCATGAAGCAAACAGAGAAGGGTCTATCAGCCTAAAGAGGACAAAGCTAAGGGGGAGTAAGACTCCCAGTCCATGATGTGATCTCCAGGGCACAGGTAAGAAAGAGAATCTTCCTACAGAAGAACCAAGGAAAGTCAGATTAAACTGACAAGTTTCAAAACAAAGGGAGGCATTTCTTAGGATAGGACAGGATAATGAGTAGACTAGACACACCATGCTGCCAGGCTGTGGACAGGGCGTTGTGGATACTCAAAGTTCACCCAGTTCAAAAGCAATTAAACCAAATCACAGAAGACAATCTAACCAGCACTACGCAAACCCTACCACTGGCACAGGAGTCCCTCGGCAACACACCACTGGATGTTGGGTCAACCAGGAAGATATTACTGTAAGCTCATCTTGGTTTCATCTGGTTCCCTGTGACGTTTGCCTTCAGCCATCTTCTAAGAGGAGATGAGGCTAAACCGAACTTTGGTTTGAATCAGCATAATCCTCCTCAAACAGACTCTTGGTTCCTCTGCGCACCCCATAACCCATTTCTGCTCCCATTTCCATCAAAGTCCTCTTCTCCACAATGGGCATCATACAAAGGCTCCTGGAGGAAACCTGTGCCAAGCCTTACACCAGGACACCGCTGTCTGCACATCACATACTCTCCCCATCTAGCCTACAGCTTCTCTTGGCATTTTGATGCCAAGTGCCACTCTAAGTCTCTTGCTTCAAGAAACACCAAAGCCTAAACCAGCCCAGGCTCTGACCTCAGAGTGAACAGTGCAGTACAACTTGACGGGAAAACAATACCAAGAGGAAATTCCCATTGCGTTTTATTAGCCTGGCACTCTAAGCACCCTTTCTCTATAAGCCTGGGAGCCTCAGACTCAACAGCTTCCAGCTAATGAGTTCCTCAAATACCTCTGGCACTGGGGATCATCCTTCCCTCACACCAGCAGAACAAGGAGAATGGGTTTAACCTGATTGAGATGAGATGTGAGGAAGAAGTTCTTTCCTATGAGGGTGGTGAGGCCCTGGCACAGGTTGCCCACAGAAGCTGTGGCTGCCCCATCCCTGGCTGCCCCATTCCTGCCCCAACCTGGCCAGGTTGGACAGGGCTTGGAGCAACCTGCTCTAGCGGAAGGTGTTCCTGCCTGTGGCAGGGGGTTGGAACCTGAAGAGTTTTAAGGTCCCTTCCAACCCAAACTATGCTGTGGTTCTATGACCATGATGACTTTTCAGAGGATGTCAGAGAGCACCCAGCACCCTGCTGCTGTTTGCAACTGGCAGTGAGAGGAGGTGACAAACATGGGACCAAACACACATTTAGCTGTGCTCTATTTTTAATCCCACTTTAGTGTAATCACTACCGGTGTTTTAATTAAGATGTTCACCATGACAGCCTGCAAGCAGACACTGACCGCACTCAAGAGGTAACAGTTATTTAGCAGATCAATTCCTGGGCTCTCAGGAATGACCAGCAACAATTCAAGCAGCTCTGGAGCCTGCACCATTCCCATTCCCAGAATGGGAAGAATAACTCTGCTTTCTGGCTAAACTGTAGCTCGTTAATCAAGCCTTCTGTAGAGGCAACTAGCCCAGCCTTTCACGCACTTCCCTCAGTGGTTTCTAGCCCTAAAGCAGCTCTCTTCCCAGCCAACTAAATAAATACAGCAAAACCATCACCAGTGAGGCAAAAGCAAGAATGCCCCAGCCCAAGCCTCAGCCCAAAGCTACAAGCCACACTTCAGAGACCCACCAAGTGCCAGGACACTGCCAGGGGCATTTCTACATTTCCCTGGAGCATCAGGGATGGTGGGGACATGCAAGTGTTGCAGAGGCAGCAGCCCGGCACAGCTCTCCAACAGACAACAAGTGGCTCAGGAGCACCAGCAGCCACCCAGCCTGGTGCTTTGCTCTCCTCTCTACACCGGCCTGGCAGCCAAGAAGCTGGGAGAGCAAACACAAATGTCTCTGAACCAGTGCCCACCCCATGACCCCCAAACCACACCTGCAAACCAAAGGGTGCAAAACCCAGCTCATCGTCAGCAACCATCAGGGGCCAAGGCTCTTGACTCAGCCCTGGCTGCTGACCCTGGCTGCTCTTCAGAGCAGTGTCCCCATGACAGGCACTTGGAGAGGGGGACTCAACAGCACCGGGCAAAGCTGCCCCAGCCAGGGCCAGCCCCACAAGGAACCCAACTTACCCATGCAGAGCAGTGCCACCAGCCAACGGGTGGACACAGCATCAGGCTGAGAAGAATGCTGGGACACAAGGAATATGATCTAACCCTTGCCCACCTGCCTGCCAGGTGATCTGCAGACCTTGTTCTATGGGGCTGCTGCCTCACCAAATGAAATGTGTCCAGCACTGAAGGCGATGATCTAAAAACCCAAGAGCAGACAGCTACAACATGAGGAAAGGAGGTAGCCATCCTTGTGAGCCCCAGAGCCCCTTTACGCCCCAGCACAGCACCCAGCTGTCGATAACCTCCACAGGGCTGGTGGGAGGGGACCCCACAGACACTGTCCCAGATGGGCTGACGGGGCCATCCATGAGTTTATCCTGAGCTCATGATAATCCTTAATCACCCGTGAGCTGCAATGCAGCAGGAGAGGAGCTCCGTATGGAGTGCTTGGGAGCTGGACACCATCACCATCAGATGAATGAGGAGCTACCACAGGCAGCACCCAGAGAAAGACCAAAATGGTCCTCCAGTTCCTGCAGGTGAGCTCCCCTCACAGCACCTCATTTCTAGCACAGCTTAGGGAAGTGCATCGGAGGGTAACTGAGATTCAAGGGGTAAAGCTCAAGAGGCAGCAGCACCCGCCCTGCTGATGCCCACATGGCCTTACCTGGGGCCTGAGTGCACATTTTCATCCTGAGTAAGGCAGTGCTTTGTGGAAAACGTACAAACACATAATTAAAGGCTGCATCAAAACTTATATGCAAAAGAGCGCATATTAAGATATAAAACGTAAATTTTCCCAAGGTTGGCTTTTAGAACCAAGGTAATATTTGCTGGGTTTTAGTGCAGCTTCCTTGTGAGCCATTTTGTATGCCTTTTTGTTTATGCAAAAGAAGATTATGTTTTATCAAACTGTACCAACCCTTTTCACATAATCCAGACAGCTTGAACTACAGAACTGTAGAACCATGATACAGCTGCTGCCAGCTGAGCTGTGGATTTGAATGCTGGTCATTACATGGAAATTGCAACCCAGGAAAACTGGTGATGCTGCTAGAGCCCCCCAGCTACTGTGCTCCTGCTTTATTCCCTATACACCCACCAGCTGCACCAGCCACAGTGTGCCAGAAATTTCACCCAAGTATCTCCACTCCACTGCCTGCATCCCTGCTCCTGCCTGATGCCGGGTGTCCAGCCTGTGCTCCTGTGGCAGAAGAGGCTCCACAGTGTGCAGGTCAGGCCAAGCACTCAGCAGGCAGACCCCCTGGAGCAGCCTCACCATGCCATTCGTCTCCATCAGCACATGCCATTACATGCACCAGCATCCAGGCGAGCAGAGCTGTCTGACACAGGCATTTCAGGTTCCTCTCCAAGGCCTATGCACAAAGACCAAACTATCATCAGACAGATTACAAAATAAAGAACAGAAACAAAACACAAGGCACACACAACAGAGGGTGCTGGCCTCCCACCTGCATTCTCATGTTCTCACAGTCCCCCAGAGGCTCCTACTGCAACCACAGATCCCTCAGCCTGGGGAAAGCTCATGCTCCCAAGGGAAGCATGCACCCAATGGTCCCCATGGGAGGGAGCAGCCTTCACGTTGCTCTGCCCCATCACACACACCCTGCAGAGTCCCAGAGGAGCCTGACAGGTCCCTGCTGCCTGACCGCAGGGATGTGCACAGGAAGGCTTCAACCGCACTGGCCCCCATATGAACTTCCCATGCGGTTGGGGAGGAGGTAACAGCTTCAGGTGCCTCTCACCATGCCAAGACTGGCTGCTGTTTAGCAGGGAGGACACCAGGATAACCAGCCGTACCGAACCATACGCTGGGCCAGCAAGACGAACTTGCTGTGTTTGAGATCCTTCCTTGCACATGCACCCCATGCTGCTGGTGCCTCGACAGTCCCACACCAGCCACCCAAAATAACCCTGGCATCCATGCCGCAGGCAGCATGCAGGACATCCTCTGTCCACTAACCTCCCAACAACTGGCTTCAGGGACTGAAGAGATGTATCTATGCCCCCTAGCCCTTGAATT
>JBCJKH010021120.1:0-15317 GCA_039877255.1 Loriculus beryllinus | reverse complement strand
CATCTGAGTATGCATTTTGCAGCCCCAATGTCTCTGAAGCTTTGGGCTTTGTGGCTGTCTGAACCCTAGCCCTTGAATTACTGCCTTCACCTCTCCAAGACATGTGTCTTATTTACAGACTCCATCTTTCAGCTTCAGCCTCAAATCACCTGTGAAAGGAAGGGACTGCTCCCCTAATTTTGATCAGTCTCAACAGTCTCTGTGACACACGAGGGCTGCTCAAGTCCCCTCCTGTGGGCACACACCACAGGCTGGCCACTAACTCACGAGTCTTTCTCAATCCCCCTGATTTCCCAATGCTTTTCTGCTGGTGTGCAGACAGCAAAACCAGGCACTGTCCCAGCCCAGCCTCTATGTATCCCACCAGGTTCCCTACAGATAATCACACACACAGAGAATCCACGCTACCCCTTCTGCCCTCAGCACTGTGCTGGAAGCTCATTTTCCACCAAGAGCCCAGTTCCTCACATCTCCCCAGCCCCTGGCTCTCCAGGCAAGTCCCTCCCTCTCCTCCACCAGATTGATCCACGTCCCTCACTGCTGGGATTCCTCCTGTTCTACCACTTAACATAATCTTTATTAATTCAATTACCATTCCAGGTTATTTTTTTCCAGCAACCAATATAAATGCTTAATGCTACAGGGTGAAGAACAGCTCCCACAAAACCCATCACACCCCCAACTGCTCAGATACCAGTTTTATTTACAACTACGCACCAAGGTCCTAATTCTTACTCCATTTTACTGGTTTCAGGTTGACCGTAGACTCCTTTCTACATCGAAGTTCACTCTGTCCTAAACCAAGTATCATAAAGAAGTCTAAACATCTTATTTCATTATTAATACCTGTACCTAATCACTCTGTGCTCGGGAGCTGTCATCAGCGTTATGAAACACAAATCCCATCAAACATGCTACTTGGCACTCATTTCCCCTCCTTTAATTCTTCATTAATTCAGACTGTGTCAGCCACTGTGCTCTTTCCCAGGGATCGATATCAGGCTAACTGTATCATAAATACCTGAGTCATCCCATTTATCCTGTTAGAGGCTGGCACAGCATTAGCCAACTCCAGTCTGTCATCCTCTCATGTGGGAGCCACCAAGAGGTCAGAGATCAGAGAGCTCTGCAGCAGCTCCCCAGGGCTCCTGGACGCAAGCTATGCAGAGCCGGGAATCTTCAATACCTGATTTTGGTAGCTGCTGCCCAACACTGAACAACCATTCCAGGGAAAGCATTTCATCTCCCCAAGCACGGGATGAAAATGCTTATACTGCATGGCTACCGACAACCCATGCGCTTTAGCCAGCCATGGACTAACACTGTAGTTAAAAAATAAACCTCATCATTCCCAATTGCCACTAACCAAGCTGCATGCAGACTGCTCCTTGTGTCTTATTCCTTCAGTTCTCTCACTTGCAGTCTTGGCTTACGTTCCATAATATCAGCTTTTTCTCCGTTAATGATTAATTCTGTGACAGTCTTAATTGTTCAGATGTGCCACCTCTTTTGCATGCCAGCCTGAATTCTGAAACAGCGCAGCCTTCTTCATTAATTGTGGGCTTTGGGTGTTTTGGGCACAAACAAGACATTCTTTAGAAATTAATAATTATTGCTTGCATTTGCTATTTATGTTCTTTCCCCTAAGTACTTCGGCTCATTATTTATTTATTTAGTTTAGCTCTGTGACATCAACCCTTCTAAAACAAACGCTAACCTGCGAGTGCCACACAGACACCGTCACCAGAAAGAGCACTGCATCCCTGCTCAACTGTTATGGAGGGAGAAGGAGCTGGGGAGCTGCACTGTGAGGAGAAGGAGCTGCACTCCATGACCCATCCGGGGATGATCCAGTACTGAGGACAGTTAGTGGAGGTGCAAGAGGAAACACTGCTGGAAACATCCTCCAGGAATGTCTAAGGCTGGCACTGGACTGGTACGCTGGAAACGCCATAACACCAAACCTTTGCCATCCACTGTGTAGTGCTGCTCACATGTAAAACTGCAGCGTGATCAGAGCATCAGAACATTGTCTGGCATGCGCAGTGCCATGCAGTGCAGCAGCAGATGCGGTGCAGCAGCGGTTCCCACCTCCACCTGCTGTCTTCAGATCTCTTTCAATGTGGTTGATGCTGCACTGTTCTGGGGCCAAGTTAGGAATGAAGAGCACTGAGCCATCAAGGCTGGAGGAAGAGTGATACGAGGGAGGACTGCAACCATTTCCCCACGACAGGATGCTTCTGAACAGCATGTGGGGGGTTTGGTGGAGGGAATGGGGATACCCAGGGCTGGATGCTCACCCTGGAGGAGAAGCTGAGGGAATGGGGCTGGCTCAGCCCAGGGAACAGCTGTTTTCAGCTCCCCATCACTCCCTGGGGTGCCGGACATGGACTGAGCCCTGACCTTTCTTTGAGCAGGCAGGCAGACCATGGCAGGCATCCAGACAGGGTTGGCATTGCAGCAATACTACTGTGCCGCTCAAGGGCCACAGTGAGCCATACTTCAAGGACTGAGGAACCCCCCCATTCCCTGCATCTGCCCTCAGCTGCCCTTCAGCTTTCCAGCGCTGTGGGCGAGGACTGAGCAAGCACACCAGCTATCTGCTCCCTGGAGAGATCACTGCAAAATTCGGGAGCTCTGCGTACTGAAGCACTTACGAAGGCAGGTGTGGATCCTTACACTCAGAGCTCCCCTTTCCCCTGCACTGAAGTCATCAGAGCAAACATGCATATAAATATAACATTCGCTTCATCTTGAAACGTGTTTGACATCCAAGGTCTCCTTGGCCATACAACAAATCCTCCCTGAGCCAATGAGCTGCTCTGGTGCAGGCTGGAAGTACTTAAAGCAGGAGAGATCTGCAGGGAGCCACTGCTCAGCTCTCCCTGTGCCTCCATCACCAAAACCTGCTCCTTGTGTGAGGGAACAGCTGCATCAGAGACCACAGCTTGCCTCCTTGGGAGAAACCCAGGCTGAAAGGATACACAGCTTTTGGAGAGGGCACGTAAAAGCCACTGGAAAGGAACCGCAGTTGCAGTAGCACCTCCAGGACCAGGGTCCAGCACACAGCAGGACCCAGCTGCAGGTCTCATAGCACAGCACCGCACCGCCGGAAGAGCAGCAAACAGGAAACCTGCCCCGGCTTCAGACACACAGAGGAACAGCCAGCTGGTTGAAAGGAACTTCAGAGAAAGAATAAATTACACCAGGCTCAGACAAAAGGCTCTGGTTCACAGAGACCTTTGGTCGGCCGGGTGGACGGAGCGAGTCTCTCGGCAGGCAGCACGTCCTCATTCTGCTGCAGCTCAGGCTGTGGCAGCCCCACAGCTTCAGGAAGAGGAAGGTGCTAGAACAAGTGCAGGGTTTGCAGGTAAGCACAGAAAGAACAAAACCACCAAAAGAAAAAAAACCAAATCAGCTCCAAAGCATGAGTCAGGATAACAGAAACTAAGACAAAGCATTGTGAAAGGACCTCAAAATCCTGAGTAACTGGGTGACAGAACAGTAGGTGATCAATGTTAAGTGGCATACTCAGGAAAAAAAAGTAATCTCATTTTACATACACAATAGGAACTCCAACTTCTTACCACTCAAAATCTGAAGGTTATTCTAAACATCCCCATGAAAACACCAGTTCACTGCTCAGCAGCAAAGAGCAGAGATCTAGCAATTACTAGGAGGAGGATGAAGAACAAAACGAGGACCATTGCAATGCTCTCACCCCGATCCACAGCGTGCCCATGGCTCACAGCTGTGCACCGCTCGAGTGCTGCTCCTCACCCTCCCCAGCGCTTCTGACCCAGATCTCAGAAACAGACAGAAGGGAACTAGAAAAGGTACCGAGAAGGGCAGAAGCTGATCAAAAGGATGGAACAGCTTCTGTACAAGGAGCCTGAAAAAGGAAGATGGCAAAGGGGGAATTAAGTCTTCCATGTCAGGAGAAGAAAGCAGGCAGCCACAAGGGAACAATTTGTTCACTGCTTCTCCCAAAACACAAACTAGAGGACATCAAATCCAATTAATCAGCAGGCAGGTTCAGAGCAGAAAAGAGATCTATTCATATGAAACATCAGTAAGCTGTAAAACGCCTCATTGAGGGATGCAGTGATGCTAACACGCGCTCAGCAGATGATGAGGCAAATTCAAGGACAAAAGCTCAGTGCAAGGCTACAGAAACACAGAGACACTGCTTTGGGCTACGGAAACACAGAGACATTGCTTTGGGCTCGGGAAATCCGTGTCAGACAAATGGCTCCATGCTGGGAGAATGAATGACCAGCAGCCCAGCTCACATCCCAGCCCCTGGGCACAGGCTGGGTGGCAGCAGAGCACAGGGTGATGATGGGCTGAAGAGTCCAGGGAGCCCCCTTTCATGATGGCACTAAGAGTGGACTCGCTTCTTGTCTCCCCTGCGGGCCTCTGCGTGTGCAGGGTTGCTGGCAGCATGTGTGATTTCGGCTGTCAAATAGTCACCGCAGCAGCTCAGAATCAGGGCCTGCAAACTTTGCCAAACTAACTATTCAAGCTGAATTTTTCCATGCTTGCTCTCTGCATTAGGCTGGTATTTTTAGAAGTTTCAGCAAAAGCAATTCAGACATTTCCAAAAATGAGGTTAGGGAAAAATAAGGTAGCTTTGCCAAAGCTGTACATTTTTCCAGCTTTGACTGAGTTGCTTGAAGAGCTGATGCACCTCCACAACTCAGAGATGGAGCTGGAGCTGAGCGGCTGGCTCAGGGTCATCCTTCGTGCAAGATGACTTTTGCAGTCTGTGAATGTGATACGAACTTGGAGGGGAACAACCCCTTTGAGAGTTGCTGTTCACACTTCTCTGTTTATACTGCCGGATGTAAAGAGACCCCTTGCTCTCATCAGAGAATCATGGAACGGTTTTGAGTTGGAAGGGACCTTACAGATCATCTAGTTCCAGCTCCTTCTCAATTCAAACTAATGCAGAAGGAACCGACACCAGGGGAGCGATGCAGCCTTTGGCTCCCACACGTCAACAGCTCAAGCCGAAGACGCACAACAGCCTCCACTTTAAGCTGGGCTTCGCCAAGACACAGGCTGCAGCAGAGCAGTTTCTATCTTGATCTGCTAGATGGCTTCCTTGCTGACAGCCTAATGAAAAAGGAATTTAAAAACACAAAGAAATACAAAAGCGCTTTTGATTTTAGCACTTCTCAATTTTGAGTGCTTGATTTATAATTTTACCACTGTTGCTTAAGTTTATTTGAATGCAATCAAGTTGTATTAGAGATGCAGCCAGGCTTTTCAGCTGACATCAAGGACTCCTACTGAATCCTTTGTATTTTGTCACTGATAACAATTACAAAGACAGCAGAGATCATCCCTTTGCCATTTAGCTGCACAGCACAGGTTAGAAAAACCCACTCAATAAATCCAACATCAAAATCATCTCCCGTACCTGAAACAGCATGGACTTTTCAAAGAAACACCAGCCTTTAACTTGAGGCCTTGCAAGTGTTTACTGCATCTGTAGCAAAGTTATTCAAATGGTTACATACTCTCTGACAAAAATGAGTACTTTAAAGGTGAATCTGTGTAGCTTTGGGCTCTGCCCAATGGGTCACATTCTCTCTTCAGCTTCTAAATTGATCTGATTGCTTTTAAACCCTTTACTATTCTATTAGCTGTTCCCCCCGGGCTTTAAACGATTTTATGGTGCTTTTTTCCAACCATTCACATTAATAAAAAAAATATAGACATCAAAATTCCATATTGTACCTGGTGATGGTCTTGTCAAAGCCATAAAATCATTAGACCATCCTTCCATGTCTGCAAGGTAAGTTCTAACCCCCATTAAACGCCTGTATAGCAGGGCCCCACAGAAGGTCTCTCCCAAATTACCACAGCACTTAGGATCTTGCACAATCTAAACACAGCCAGATTCAAACACATCTTCTGTTGGGCTTTAAATGATTTACCATTTTATGTAATCCCTAGGATGAGCTGGAAATCAGTGAGGTATTTGTTTAATATCTTTCTTACACTGTATGCTGAATAAAATATTGTGCCAGCTTTAAAACTGCTGTGGCTACAGGAAAGGCAGTAAAGGTAGAAATACAGACAATCTGATTAAGTAACTGAGCGCTTACATGGGAGAGTTTACACAGAAGTTACACCTGTTACATTTCTGTGATGTCTCAGCACCCAAAGGACAAAGCAATTCTCAGGAAGGAACAGACTCCTCTTCCCTTCTGACAATTCACCTTAATCCACAGGAGACCATGGCAGCTGCAAGACTGCACTCCAGATCAGCCCAAAGTATTGCCTTGGACACAGAAACAGGAGGAACACCAAAGCCAGGACACTCAGCAAGGCAAGGCAGTGGGAGGCCCAGGGAGAGGTGGGCTGAAGGGAACAGATGTGCTCTGGAGATGCTGGTTTCCATGAGGTAGCTCTGCAGGGAGATGCTCTGCTGAACTCCACTAGTCTGAGTCCCCGTTCTGCACTAACACAGGAGGCTACCACAAAAAGAAGTGGGCCCCATCACATCTTTTCCTCATCCTCTTTTCAAGCTGAAGTCAAAGCCATCTGTGTTTTGAATACCCTCATCTGATACAGTCACCCTCAGTTCTCCTAGTCAATGGAGAAAAACAAGCACTTTCGGCACTCAAGTCATGCAACCTACTTTGCACTCCCACTTCAGAGGAGCCAGAGGGAACTGACTCAGTGGTGTCAGCTCCATCACAGCCACCAAACACTAAGTTAGACAACTCCCCCGGCTTCTGGATCCCACATCTCCCTTCAACGATAGCCTGCTCAGCTGACATGGCATGAGCAATGCCACCCCCCGAGGCACTGGAAAATGGCTATGTCAGGATCCTCAAGGACTAAGCAGGGTTTTCTGGGCCACCTTTCTGAGAGCAGGTTGCATCTTCCCTTGCAGTCCAAGCAGACAAACACATGGTACCTCAGAGCAGCAATCACAGGAATGAAGCAAGAGCCTGCAGCTCCAACACACTGGAGTGCTCGCTACCCCAGCCTTACGTCTTAATCACAAGATCACTCCATTTCCATGGAAACAACAGAATTAGAGACTTCAGTTTAAAGACAATTACCAACATCGGGTATTTAACTGTTAAACCTGCCAGCACTCCCATCTCCAACGCCAGGAAACATCGCTTCCCCACACCACAACCCCACCAAAGGCAGCATAGTGACAACACAGCCAAGCCACTCTCCCGCCCTGCCACCACGTCCAGCCACGCTCAGACAGCTTCATGCCATTAGTATTTACTCTTGCTTCACTTACCAGTCGAGCGTCCAGAGAGCTTACTCTGCATCAGTCCATCAGGAGATGAAGTTTCTGACTGACAGCGGTTGAATCCAGTGCTTGCTTGTACGTCGGCAGCTGATCTTGGCCAATGTACAGCAATCCTGCTGACCAAGGCTTCCCTGATGTTTCAGCCTAGGAAAAGGCTTTCTGTACTTGTGAGTCATTCCGCTAGTTACTAGATAGCTTCAGGCACCAGTATGAGTACCAGGCGGCACAAGAAGAGGCTAATGCCTCCTCTTTCACCTGACACAGCAAAGCACTGCAATCGTTATGGTCAACCTGAAGAAAGAGCGGTGGAGAGCCAAGGTGCTAATTACTATCGCTAGCAGAGGGTTACCCTGTCCAAACCTACTGTCGTCACTCCACCTTGCAGCCACAAGCCTCATTTGAAAACAAAGCTGAGGACCCAGGTAGCACCACAAGCCTTCTGAAACAAGCATCCTGGCTTGCAAAACACAACATAAGCCATGATACTAGTGGCATGATCAAGGCTGTAGAGCTAGATCAAGGGAGCTACCCACACCCAGGAGGCACTCAGGTACACAGCGGCACCTCCCATGAGAGAGAACTGTCCCTCTGTGTTCTGCCCAGGCACAGGTCCGCTTTGAGGTGTCACCTCCCCAAACTGCTCTCTTGGTGCTCTGATGCCTTGGCATCATTGTGGTCAGCATGACTGCTAGGTAGCAGGTCCAGGGAGTCTCTCCTCTTGGCCATTACACTCGAGTCCAAGGACCAAATTGCTCAGTGCAGCTCTGACCACACACCACCACACAGACAAACATGCAGACAGTGGATAACATGCTAACGGAGAGTAATTTTCCATGACAGATGAATTCTGCTGCCTTGTTCATGCCTCGAAGGCACTGGAAATCTGACCATGAGTCAAATTCCTGCCATAATTATAACCATACTCCTTAAGCCCCTGCTGCCAGGTTAGGGCAGCAATGTCCCAGTCGCTAAGAGATCAACTTGTCACCCACAGAAATCCTAACTCTGCTCCAAGATAGACAGCTCCGAATTGGAGAAGACAGAGAGAAGTCCTATTCTACAGCAGTCTGTGGGCATGGGCCTTGCTCCAGCCACAGCACACATGGAGCCATCTCCACTCTTGTGCTGGCAGACCTCTGTACCAAGACACAGAAGCATGGCTTCAAACTACACCTACAGCTGATGTACCACGAAAGCCAGGTACGCTTCAGGACAGACTCTCCTTCAGCCTGGACAGAACTCCCTGGGATACAGTCATACATGCCTGTATATCTGGCCAGCCAGGGCTGACAGCTCTGGGCTGGTGGAGAGGAGCGGGCAGTGGGTGCCTCTGGCTGGCAGCGGCAGTGAGTCAGGCACAGGCAGCACACACAGCATGTGGGAGTCTGGCACTGAGTCACCAGCGTGGAGACAGGCTGAGTCACCTCGGACACAGCACTGCAGATGGACAGATGGACGCTGGCTGCCCAGCACATGCTGCCGCAGCAGCTCCAGCTGCAGGTTTCCTCCCTGACGTGCTGTGCTGTTCTGCTGCCAGCAAGGACCCCAGTGTCAAGCAGAGCGCTGATCCAGCAGCAGTATGAGCAGGAGATGTCCTGGGCCACCAGCTGTGCTGCAGGGACACGTGCCAGCGTTCCTGCTGCGGTCCCCACCATCTGACCCCAGCTGTGGGTCAGACAAGCTCTTCCCCAGCCTGGATAGGCACAAACACGGCAATGTGCCCCTCAGTGGGGAGACACACACCAAGGCGACCTCACTTGCCTGGTCCCTCTGCATGCTGCCCTCTTCAGCTGGAGAAAACTGCACACCACCTGCTTCAGCAATGAATTAACCTAAAATCCCATTAACTGTGCATTTATTTTAGTGTGCCACCTAAATCCAGCACCCGCTGCTGCCATTTGGGACTGCTGGAATTAGCTCAAGGAGAGGAAGGGACGTGAGGCTAAGATCAGTGCTGCTGAGGAGCCCAGTGGACCCGATCCTGCCAGCAGTGGGACAGCCCTGGACACATGGACAGCCCAAGACAACAGGGAGAGCAGGAGCATGACACACCACCTGCAAAGGAAACAGGTACCAGGGTGCAGAGGTGGGCGCTTCACCCACTGACATGGCCCCAGTCAAACCGCATGAAGGAAGACACCACCTCACCAGAGGCTGTGGGCATAAGAGCAACTTCTTCCTGCTTATCCCAGAGAACAGAAGGCAGCAGGTGATGCAACCAGCTTTCTAAACGCTACCAGGCTCTGCCCAGGACCAAGAGGCTGTTGGAAATGGAGCCCAGAGCCCCGAGTTTCAGCTCCAGCACTGCTCATGGCTACAAACTGAGCCTGCTGGAGAGCCTCATGTGGTCTCTCAGTGACAGAGCCCAGCTGGGGCCTCTTCCAGCATCCCCACTGACCAGGAGGTGCAGAGAACAAGTGCCTGTGTGCTTCTGATTGTCTTAGATAATGAATGTACCTATGGGACAATTCTGCAATGAGAAAATTGGGTCTGGTATGAAGGGGTGCTTGGTTTCATCTGTCTTTTCATTTGTTTGGGACTTCTGCTGTTGCTTAGGTTTTTTACACTTTCATTATAATTTATCAGATAGCCAAAAAGCCAAAACTCTATAAAGACAACTACTTGGCTAAAAGACCTGAACTAACTTAGAGGCTACTAACGTCAGGGTAAGAAATGGGGGGAAAAAAGAGAAGGAAACAGATGTCAATAAGATCTTGAACACAGGAAGTATCTAAACTTGGTATAGGAAGCTGAAGACTTCAGGAAAAGAAGTTTTTCAACAATGCTAAGTGCAACAGGAAGCAGCTTTGCAAAATACGGTACCTCCACAGAGCTCCTGGGGGACAGACACAGCAAGAAACCACCATGGCAGACACCAGAGAGCAACAACTTCAATGTGATGGCCTTAGAAAGAGCGAGCTCACAGAAATGATCACTCTTCTGCTCCTGCTGATTTTTAATGAATATTGAAATAATGGAGATGTTCAGGAATGACTGAAAGAGAGTGAAGCTACCTCATTATCCTGAAAAGGACACACAGACTCCTCCAAGCAGCCATTTGAACATGAATCCCCTACAAAGTAAAGGGAAGAATTAAATGGAACTGATTTTCTTAAAACAGAAATTCAAGCTATAGATCTGATTTCATTCTTCCAGATGTTTCAAGTGTTGCCGATAAAGACAATTCTGTCTATGTTTGCATGAAGATGTGACTTATGACTATACAGTATTTCTATTATAAATTCACACTTTGTGAAGTCAGTAATGACATATGCAGTCACAGTAAGAGCTGACTAAACGACTGGTCTCAGGAAAAAGAGAGAGGGACTTCACGCTACCAGGTAAGAGATGCTATCTAGTGACACTCTAAAGCCATCCTAGCAATATGGGGAAGCTCCTGACAGCTGGGAAAATGCTCTTGCTATGCCAGTCTCCACAACATGCAAGGTGGCTAATGGCAGGACAGCCAGCTCCATGAGCTTCTGCAAGGACCATGGTGTGCATCCTTCTGGAGGCCATTTCCAAACATGGGAGCAACAAGAAGGTAACAAGGAACCAGGATTTACCATGGCAAATCATCCAGGATCACCCTGACTGCCTCATGAAACAGCTGAGCTGAGGAAATACAGGCTTGACAACAGGAGTAAGGGTGGGCAGGAACTGCCTGAACCATCAGGCCGAGGGCAGCAATCAATGGCTCAATAACCATCTGTCAGGCAGTAATGAGCAGAGCAGTCCGTGGGTCAATACATGGCCAGTATCATGCCATACCTTAATCGACCACCCGTGTAATGACAAAGTGCACCCCCCCCCCCCCGCAATAATGCTGACCCAGGAGGGGGCAGGTGGATATGCTGAACAACAGAGCTCTAATGCCCAAATCCCATGAAAAGCTTGGACTGGGTGATGAGAAACCTCAATGGGCTCAGCACGGAGACAGACAGATGCCTTGGTTTGGGGCAGACCAAGTCCTCAGTCACTTCAGGAGAAGAGGAGAAGCATGGTGAGCAGACTGAGGGAGTCTGTCATGTTTCTCAACACTGGTGAGGCTGCACCAGTCTGGGGCTCCCTAGTTCAAGAGGGATGTTATAAAATCAGCGAGGGTCCAAGAGATGGGTACCAAGCAGTGAGGGGCTTGATCTACATGGTGACACCGAGGAGACGGGCTTCTTCAGTGTGGCAAAGAGGGGGCAAAGGGGCAATCTAACAGTGCCTTTCATCTACAGGAAAGATGTAGTTGAACCCTTCTCAGTAACAGCAGACAGTGCAACAAGGGACACGAGCCACATGTCATGGCTTTGGACCACAGAGGCCAGGTATCAGAAAAGCTTCTCCACTAAGGGAGTAGCTACTGCAGAAGCATGGTATAAGTTCCATTCTGAAGAGTTTTCTACACTCCACCAGAGAAAACCACAGCAAACCTGATTTAGTGCTGGTGAGAGTCTGACTTTGAATAGGGTGAACTGGAGATTTCCAGAGATCCAAACATTTCTCTGACGGTAAGAATGTAAGACGTATCAGACCTGATGCTATTCAACGCTTTCTCTATGTGATGCAATAATGCAAGTAAAAGAAAGATTGTGGTTGAAAAACATCTGGTTGATGCTGTAACTTGCAGAATCTAGGACTAGGATGTGATTGAGTAATGTGGATCACTTTGCAAGCGGAGCCCATTCAGCTAAAGCATCTTTTGGTACTGCCCAGGGCAAGATGTTTTGACCAGGGATTACCAGTGATCACTGTAGGAAGATGTTTGGACCAAGGATTACCAGACATACCTGTACAATGGTGGGTCAAATCCTAAGAAAGATTCAAAGGTCAGAGCAGCTGAGCAATTCATCATTAGTCCTCAATGCAGTGCTGAAGCAAAAGAGCTAATCAATGCTCAGATACTTAAAAAGAATGGTCAATAGAGACAGGAGATGGAGTTACAGTAAATGTTAACAGCAGTTGAATTAGACTATAGGCATGTTGCCTATATTCTGATTTTTTTATTATTTTAAAACCACTCAGTAATGGAGAGCCATAAAGGATCTTTGAAGGCCACAATAAATGGACTCACAAAGAGACATTTGACAAGAATTATGCGATCAAGTTTCCAAAAAGAACATCAAGATATATTTGACTAAACTTTTCAGGGAATAATGTTCAGTTAACAGTTTTATTTAGTCCAATCTAAAGTAACAAGTGAAAAAATGGGACTTTAAATCAGATTAATGCAAATTAGAAATTAAATGTTATTAGTAGCTAGAGGAATTAACTGGAACCACCAATCGAAGGTTGATTTGGGCACCACTGCCACATGCTACCCAGGGAGGTGTGGAACCCCCATCCTTTGAGGTCTTAAAGACCTTTTCAACTGGCTAAAGCTCTCTGCAACCTGCTTGCATGGCAACAGCGACCTCACGTTGAGTAGGATGTTGCACTAGAGACCTCCCAATACCCCTTAAAGCAGGGCCAGCTCTGCCATTCTCCACCTCTTGATGTTTTTCAGTCTGATCTACATGTTTGTCTGGGAAATGCTTCAGTCAAACAATTTATTAAGTCAAATAGTGGGGCAATAGCACCAGTATCATTAGTTCACAATACACAGCAAAATAATTGATACTCGAGTACCCAATTCTGTGTTGAAAAAACAAAACCCAGTTAACTGAGCTCAACCTACTTTTAACATTTTCTTCTCACAAGAGGAACATACTCCAGTCTCACCCCTCTCACCACCACAATTTCCTCGCACCCTTCACCACAAGCTCACTAAATGTCTCATCACAGGCACATTGTGCAATCCTCTCACCAACAACCCACTTTGAAGCCTGGGCTCCTGAGCAGAAGGGGTTGGGCAGATTCTCCCACACCCATTCCTTACTCGCACCAGGCCACATGCCGTTTTGTCCTCTGATTTTATCTTGTTCTTTCCAACTTAATTTCCAGCTCTTACAGCCTACTAAAGCATCCTTCAGTGAATCCTCTGAAGAAAGCAGTCAGGAGGAAGCAGAGCAGAAAAAGGATAGTCCACAGGTTCTTATGATGTATCAGAGGAAGGACAATAAACTACAAATAAAATACTCCACCAAGGCGAACGTTACTGAATTCCACAGGCAAGATCTTATTGGAGACAAATCCAAAAGGAAAAATAAGGAAAAAAATTTTAAAAGGATTACGGAAAGCTGGCAGGTCCTCAAAGCAGTGGTGCTAATGGCACAAACAGAAACTATGCTGGTGCAAATGAGTAACAAGTGTGGTAGGAGACCAACTCGGCTGACTCACATGAGCTCCTTACTGGTCTCAGGCATGGGAAGGCATGCATGTGGAAAGTGGAAATTAGGTCAGATTAATAAGGATGAATACAAAAGACTGGCATCAGCACCAGAGACTGAACTCAAAACAGCTACGCAAACAGTAAGAAGAGACTAGCAATCAACAGCAAAGGCAAGAAGCAATTCTCATGTACACTAGTAATCAGCGTAACAACATGAAACAGCAGACAGAAAAGGCAATTGAGAAATGGCACTGAGGACAAAATGGTTTATGCCTTTTTGCATAAGTGCTCACTATGAACAGCAAAGAGGTGTCTAGCACAAGAAGGAGTGGCCAAAGAACATACCTACATTTTCAGTAAAAAGATGCAATGTCAGATTTTGATTAACTTGACCCTGGAGTGCTTCATTGCTGAGGCTGCTTCCACTGGAACAACCTCAGAAGAGCTCAAAACCCAATAGCTCTCTTCTGATGGAAGGCACCTGCATCCGAAGAGGCAAGAGTAGTGCCCAGCCTTAAAACCAAATAGAGAACCTGAGAACTCACAGATCACTTCAATTTGAAACATCAAAAAGAGAAAGCAACAACAGCAACAACCTCTAAGTCCCTCAAAGACAAGGCAAGCATTAGTACATAGGGACAAATGGTGTCTAAGCAACACCATTTCCTTCTGCAGTGGGGTCACAGACCTTCAGCACAGCACAGAAGCAGATGCTAAGCATCACACATTAAGTAATGTTTCTGACTCTGTTTCACATGGTGCTTTCAAAATTAATTTAAGGAAGGATAAATGTACTATACACTTAGAACAACACTGATTTGACAACTATGCTGAGACTATTTATCAAAGATGACCACACAAATTGAAATTAGTATCAACCTGAATTGGGCAAGGTTTCTCCTAGGTTCAGCTCTATTAACCAACCAGATGATGGAAGAAAGTATGCTCATTAAAACTGCAGGTGGCATGAAACTGAGAGTGACTGCAAAGATGAGAACCCTAAATGGCTTTGTCAAATTGGAGAAAGTGTCTGAAAAGGATTAAATCCCAAAGGGGCCGCTGGGAAGGTCTATGCTTACACAGCATTAATCATTTACCCAAGAACAGGACAGAGCTGTACACCTACAGTTAGCAGCTCCTCAGAAAAGGATCTGGGGGCCAAAGTGAATCACAAACCAACAGGAGCCAGCAATACTGTAGTGCTGAGAAAAGGCAACTACTGTGTTGAATCACATGAACAGACACAAGGCTGAGGAGTTAAGTCCTGCCTCGTGCTTAGGCTGAGGGCTGCATCTAGCCTTTGGGGACCACTTTTCCAAGAGGGATGTGATCAAAAGGAGAGAGTCCAGAGCAACACAAAGATGAACACAGGATGACAAGATTTCACCAACAAAGACCTGAACCTGTTAAACCTGAAGAATAAGATTCTGCTACAGTTTTTATGTATGGGAAGAAGCTGATGCAAAAAGGAAGGGAACAAACTGTTCCCTTTGTCCTCAGTAAGCGGATGAAATTAGGAACAAAGAAAGATTCAGGTTAAACTTTCTATGGAAAGGACAGTTAAACACTGGAAGAGCTTTCATGGAATTGCAGAACGGTTTGGGTAGGAACGGACCTTTAAGCTCATCCAGTTCCAACCCCCTGCCACTGGCAGGGACACCTTCCACCAGACCAGGTTGCTCCGAGCCCCGTCCAACCTGGCCTTGAACACTGCCAGGGATGGGGCAGCCACAGCTTCTGTGGGCAACCTGTGCCAGGGCCTCAGCACCC
>JBCJKH010021115.1:0-15699 GCA_039877255.1 Loriculus beryllinus | reverse complement strand
CCTGCCCATGGCAGGGGGGTTGGAACTGGATGATCTTAAGGTCCTTTCCAACCCTAACTATTCTATGATTCTGTGATCTTAGAAACTGATGATATTGCACCCTCCCATTTCTGATTATGCTTATTGAATTTTGCATACAGCTAGAACATATCAGTACCTATCAAGAGATGCAGGATAAATCAAACATACAATTGGCTATGTCTATCATGTAGTCATATGTGCAGTAAAAAGCACCACTCTCTGCCAAAGCAGTTAACTCTGCATGGACCCGGGAGGAGGAGATTCCCCCTTGCTGCGTATGCATGAAACATATGACCACTCAAACATCCCAGGATGCATGGTTAAAGCCCCCTAAAACACCTCAAATTCCTGGCCCGAGAAGTCAAATGTCTACCGTATGGTTCTATTACTTTCATATGCTCTTCAATAACTTTTTCTTTAAAGTTTCAATAAGCATTTTTATGAAAGTCAGTTGCTTATTTAAATCTCTGATCCTTACCATAGTGGCTGAATAAGTTTTCTTCCAGCTTTAAACAAACATCTATTACTGAACAAGTATCAGGTTTCTGCCCCACAGTGATTGCTTTGTGAAGTCATAGCTGACTGAACACAAGATCTTTGAATGAAAATTCCATTTCAACCAAAAATATAATAAAAACCAGCTAGTGGGCAACAACATCCTGGCATAGACATGTACATTCTGGAGAGCAGAGTGACTACCTTGCCGTATCCAGCCCTGTCTTCAAGTAGCCATCAAACGAACAACTGTCCTTTCACGGAAGGAATTTGTTCCAACAGAAAACAACCTGGAATCTGTGCATCTGCATGCACAAGGATTACCTCTTGAGCTGCAAGAGAAACTGTTTTCTCTGTCAGACGCAATCTTATATCTGCCCTATTAGTTCCAAGCTTTTCATAGACTTTCCACCTAAGCCTGACATCCACGTGTGGGCAAAGCCCAGGCTTTGTCACTCTGAGATCAGGTATGGGGTTTTTGTTGCTGCCTCTTCAATGGCAACAGCCAGCAATTTATATATTAGTCTATAATATCTAGCTACCCAACCAGACCAGTGATTTTCAATCATAATTAAGCTATTATGCCCTAGGCTTTTTCCAGTAAATGCACCGAGTCCCCAGAGCGCTTAAGCCTGACACTAACAGGTTTGCTTTTCTTCCTCAGTCATCTATGATCCAAGAAATCCATGAATCGTCATACATCTGAAGATGTGACACAGATGTCTGCTGGACTAGACACAGTTGGACAGATACACCTTGCAGGATTATCTTCACTATAGTTGTTTTGGACAGAGACTCAATAAAAATTAAATTTTTCATCTCACTCAAAACGTTCGTATTAACAAAAGTATTTTCCTAAGGATAGTGGAGAAGAATGGAGATGATATAGAACTACACCTCTTCTCTGTAAGTCAGTCAAACGCCAACAAAATTCCTCATAACAAGTAATCAATCCCCAAATCTGTAACTTATCTAAAAGATTTTAGAAGTGACAAACCATTAATAACTCTTTTCACTGGGGCAGACAAATAATGTACAGAGGCTCCTCATGCTGCTACAGGAAGGTGTAGTAGATTCACTAGTGAACAGAAGCTGAAGACAGATTCATGGCAGGCAGGGAGCTCACGCTGAACAGGGAGGACTAAACATGGGAACAGCTATAAAGAAGATTAAGTCTTCAGCCCAAGACTACTTCTGAGGTTTATAAACCAAGGTTAAGACGCTCTTCAGCTATAGACAAGTTATTACGCCCAATACTGAGTAAGGAGACAAAGCTTAGGTGAGAGTCGTTGGTTCTCTTTACAGTTGAGCCCTAGTTAGGCAACAAGTTTGAGAAACAGAAATAGGTTGAAAGCAGTTATTTCAAAAGACTGCTAACAACAGGGGCTTTGGACCAAATTACCCTCTCAGCATTAAAAAGCCCGTTGCTACCACAACACTAATACAAACATCACATTTCATACCAATACTGTGAACACCTGCATCTATTAGTCTCCCAGGTTTTGCCGTATTAAACAGGCTTTGCTTAAAAGCTGGTTCCCTAATGTTCACTCATGAGGGAGTAGGAACAGACCCTGGCTAACATGAGGATGCTATCACAGCTCATACATACACGCAAGAGCCAAGCTACCATAAACGTTTCAAGGAAGGGCTTTGCTTTTCTGAAAAGAGCAACCAAACAAAGGCTGGCTTACTCTAGCTCCTTCTTGGATAAAGAAAGGATGGCACTTCCAGTAAGAGAAAAAACACCTGTCCTAATCACCCTCCCTTCTCTTTATAACGCCACATAAACCAAACAGCTCTGGCAAAGACAACAACCCAGTTGTCTTAGCACCAGCAGTTACAGCAGTACTTTTAAAATAACAATAAAGTTAGACTGGGTGGGTTTTTTTGTTGTGGTTTGGGGTTGGTTTGTTGGGGTTTTTAACTACCTATTTTAATTCTAAATCACTAGAAACATTAACAGCCCTCAAGACTGCTATTTTGTATTAAACAGCACATTACAGTTTACATTCCAGGCATCACATTGGATATGACAATCATACAAACATCCAAACTAAAACCTCCCCCTCTCAATTAGGAAACAGCTATTTGCTTCTCCCTAGTGGGTTCTGTTATTTCCAGGTATCACACACAGTTTTGTCACAGCAGTTACTACAATATGCCCACCAAATCTATTGTATCCCTAAAGTGATCTCCCCTGCTTTCACCAGCATCCTGCATCATCTCTGCTCAGACTAATCCGCAAGGTGAGTTTTTACTGCAGAGTTAATTCAAGTAATCAGACTGAATATCCAGGTTTGGTCCAACCCAAGCAGACATCCCTACACCCAGGCCTGTCAGGGCAGCTGCACAAGTACTGGAATTAATGGCAAAAAACCAACCAAACAAACAAACAAAAAAAAAAAACCCACACAAAAAGTAATAATAAAAAATACCAAGCACAAAACCAAACAAAAACCAACACCAAACCCCACCAAAAACGTATCTCAATACTTCATCCTGCTTCCACCAATACAACTGATTCCTGAACTGCTCACTCATCTTCAGGCTTCAGGCTTTACCTAAACATCACAGGTTAGAGTGGATTCTATCCAAGTCCTTTTCCTACCACCTTGCACAAATAACGAGAGTAACAAGTGGAAAAGCATCAACATGGAAAATTCTCAAGACTGACCTTTCTGAATGCTAGAGCCAAAACAAGAACTGCCTCCTCACCATGTATCTCCCCTCCCTACCTGGTCTCTGACCTATCATTTGCCTCTGAAAGCTCCCCACTCACCTTGTCCTGGCCCTCATCCCATACCTGTGGTCTGCTTCCAAACATGTTTATCAACACTTCATTATCACTGAGCAGGAGACAGCTGCCTCTTCCCCCCATCCCTCTTCAAGAAGTACTCCTGTCTTCATCCCCTTCCTGCCACTTCCTTGTGGTCTCCCCAGACCTGTCTCTCCCAAGTCTGGCTCCTGAACCTCTGTCTGTAGGGTACATAGTCCTAGGATCAGGACCATGTTCCCTTGGGCTCATTTCACCTGGTTCTCCTAAAAGTATAAATTGAACAGCTCTTTCTGTGCACTCCTGCCTTTTGTACCCTCTAACAATTGCTGAAAAGCAGGAAAAGAGAACAACTTGTCAGAAGCAGCTTCTTCCTGCTCAGCAGAGGTACACCATATGTGCCATGACACCAGTGGCATGGATCACATCACTCCAAAATTCCAAAAAGAGGCCACTCTGCAGTTTGCAGGTGGAATATCTGAGCTCAAAGTGGATCCCTTGCCCCAAGCTGCTTTGAAAGCAGAGCTGGTAAAGGCTCGTAACAGGCTGCTGGTAGGTCTATATGACCTTTCCCAAGGATTATTTGGGAATACCTCTGAGAGGTCTCTCCCTCGGCTTGAGGGGACTCACACTTCAGATATTTCTGTGATATTTAGACATGCTGAGGGTAACAGTGTCACGAAGACAATGGGCAAGGGCAGTTTCCCCAAGCAGGCAAGTGCCTGCTTGTAGGAAACACTGTACAAGCCAACCTGGTAAGGACTCCCAACAGCATTACAAAGAGCTGTGTATGATAACAGCCAGATCAACAAACTTTGTTCCACACGTTCCACTTCTGCTACCGCCCCTGGGATTTGATTTGGTGCTAAAAAAATAGCCTCTATTTTCAGAATACCTATTGCTATTGCACTGACCTTCCCACACACATTCCCCAAAACACAGGAGTCCCTGAAGCAGAAGTGACACAGCAAACACCTTGTCTCCCAACCACAGCTTGCCAACCCACACACTATTCTTTCATGCATCACTTAAAGCAGTGATGAATACTTAGCCACAGCCTAGTGTACAGTAAACGTCTCTAGTGAGAAAAACTTTGACCCTGGGGAGGTGAAAAAGGTCTAGGTCAGCATCCAACCTTTATCGACACCCAGGAACCAACTTTCTCCTATATACTCATAAAATCTGATGAGGCACACACAGCTACAAACAAACCCTTTCCATAAAAGAGGCCCTTAAAACTGGCAGCCTTCCTGCTGGACCCCAGTGAAATGTTCCTTGTACCCTGGGTCTTTGTATTGCCTGCTCCTTGCAAGACCTCCCACTTCGGTTCATCTCATGAGTTGTGTGTTGTACTCCAGGCCACAGTAAACTGGAAATAAGAGTGTAATGCACAGGGCCCAGCTACAAGGTTGCCAGAACATACTGGTTTGAAACATCACAGAAAATATTCAGCTCCATATTTTCAACAGTAGCCAGAAAGAAAATGCATGGAACAATTTCGAGAACTGTTTTTCAAAAGTCATTTAAATCAAATTATGCCCCATGCACATTGGCAGCAAAACTCTCTCTACTAACTGGAACTGGTTTTCTTTTCTTTGTGTGTGTGTTCTTTTTTGTTTAACTTTTTTGTTTTTTAATTGTCTCCCAGCCATCTTTTTCTGGTAATGTGGACAGGCACCGCAACACTACAGGAATGGATGCCAAGACAAAACCTATGATGCACAGTCCCTAGAATAAATCACTCAAGAGGGGTGGATTAGAGGAAGAGAGCAATGTAAGGTTACATCTTCAAATGTACGATTCTCTGAAATCACTGGATTTTCAGCAAAATGCTGCAGAATGATAGCCAGTTTGCATGTGATGTAAAGAAGCAGACTAGCATTTGGATTCTTAACAACTTCAAGACAACACTGTGAATCAATATATACTTTATTACACGGTGCTTTCATGTAATCGGAAAAGAATCTACTTGTGCTGAGTCTGTATCATTTGAAAGCTGCAATGCCAAGCAAATCCACACCGCTGGCTCTCACAGACCCAAAGTATTATCCATTACTGCTTTTTTTTTCTTTAAACAATACAAGTATGTATGAAAAACATATTTCCTGGAAACAATGGTACTCTTTGAAGACTTATTCAACATTTCATAAACCAAACAAGCCTGCACCCGCACGTGCCTAAGAGGAAAGTGGGTTGACAATGCAAACTAACCAAAATGTGCTGGAAGGGCTATCCAAGATATTTGCATACCTATATCTCCCAAGGCTATATAGGTTTGAAGCTTTGTTCAGAACAGTGCAGAAATTATTTCCCATGTGTCTAAGAAAACCTCCTGTCAGTGATTAGCACTTTAACTTATCAAGGCAGGAAACAAACCAAGAGTTAACATGTTGGGGCTCATGCCTTAAGCCCCTCACTTTCTTTTTTTGATCATTTTGATCTGCTCCTCTGAGTGCCATCTTCCAGGGGTCTCAGCCCTGCCCACATTTTGACACACTTTCAAAGCCCAGAACCGTACACCTGGGAAAAAGCACACACTGTTCAGGAAGTGCACAGGGGCCAAGAAAAGCAATAGAAATTTCCATAGTTAACTTGCATTACTGGTTGCCAGTAAGCCTCTCATTATGAAAACCCGTAATTGGGAACTGTCATATTACAGAACAATTTATGGAAGTTTTGAGAGTATATATGTCCCAATGGGAACTTCCTTTGACTGGGGTGTTCCATCAGCCCAGGTTTGCTTATTAATTAGCACAGGGAGAAAAGCATCAGGAACCTAAACAAGTGCTGAAGCATCACAGAGACTCCCACTTCAGAAATGCTTCAGATAGTTCTTAGCTCCTTAGTATTTCCAGTCATCCATCTTTCTGGCTGCATTCAGCCAGCAGCAGGACTGCCCTATTTTTATTTCATTTTATTTTCTGCAGGAACATTCTTGTACTTATACTATTATGAACTGCTCCTTTGAGGACACAGGGGGTAAAACACAGCTGCTCTGGGCTGTGCGCATTCTGCTTTGCCTGCCTCAATTTGCCATCAACTGAGTTTGGCAAAATTAGATCCTACTCTCACCATCTCTACTCTGCCACACTAGGGAAACTGGACCTACATTCTTTCCTAAATCAGATTTCAATTGTATTAAAATATGGCTCCAAGAGCAAAAGCCTCCCCCAGTGCCAGCATGATACTATTAAAATAAACCACACAAAACCAGCCAGTGCTTCTTTTGCAGGTAGTCATATTTTGGTGTGAAAGTAAAGAGAGTTCATAGCAGTTGCTAGAGACTGCATCCCAGGAAACTTAAGAGACTTTCAGCAACAGAAAACCGGAATTCCATTGTAACACTACATTTTCCATACAGAAGCCAGCACACACCATCTGCCAGAGTGGTTTTGCACTATAAGCAGCTCCATCCTGTAGGAAATGGGCTGAGACATCAACTGATGATCAGGTTGACTGCACTTTGGCATGCTGCCCTGCTTGCAATTCCAGTCATGCACACCAAGACCACTGTGAATTCAGTACCTTCCCCATCACCCTGGGACAGGCACTGAAGAGGTTCTGTGCTCAGGAGAATCTGTGGCAGAACTGGAATGGCCAGAGCTGAAAAGGACCACCCAGGGAGCAAAAGAATTGGAGGAGATAATTCTTGCAAGCATGGTAAGTGGGGGGAAAGAAAATCAGGTGATTAACTAGGGATAAAAGATAAAAACTTCCTACACTGTTGGGAGCAATCTGTGTCCCCTAAAGTAATTTCTGAAGGGAAAACAAGCTGTGAGTTGAATTTACACCTTCACACTTGATATCAACAAATTCTGACCCCAGACAGAATCTCACTGCGACATACAGCACCAAGAACCTGTGGAGAAGAGATGACAGCAGCACATCTTGCTCAAAGATTCCTGAAAATACACAGGCTGGGTTATCAAACTGGGAAGGTTCCCCACCTGTAGCCTACACTAGCTACAAATCCATTTATTTGGGCTTTCTGACTTAAAGACTGTTTCACACAAATGCACAAACAAGTCCTTGAATGCCTGGTTAGAAAGTGCAGGTGGGACTGCCTTCATATTACATCACTACTGCAGCCACGAAATCCCATACTTCCATATCTCTTACACTCAACAGGTTCCTTATGAAGTGAATAAGGGAAGTAATCCTGCTCTCAACCACCTGTGACTTTTGCTAAGTCATTCAAACCATCTTGCCTGGTTTGCACTACTTGACTCCGAGACATCATTCAGTTGTATCACACTTGGGAATATCATTAGAACAGCAAAACAGAAGCAAAATCATGAATGACCCCATAGTTATAACCACAGCATAGCTACCTATTCACAAGTTTCAGGCACTTACTAATAAGAACTTTTGGCAATTTGGTTATCTATGCCTATCCAAAATTATTTCATACACTAGTCAAAACATTTAAAACCTACATTTCAAATAGTTTAGAGCCAAATATCTGATTCTGAAATGTCTACATAGTTGTCTGTTATAACAACATAAACTAAAGTTTTAATAAAAACATCTTCACTGAACTTAACCTCCAGAAGCATAACCAGTTCAGAGTTGCTCTCCATAAGTAGCTTTCTGCTGTGACCTTTTCTTGTTATGTAGCTCCATCTATATACATGCAACAGCAAGGGTACTGAAGAACTAATCTCCTTTAAAAGCAAGTCACAAACCTGCCACAACATAAAACATGCTAGAAGGAAAGGCACAGGAGCATGGTAACTGGTCTATCTTCAGGGGAGTTGGTATGTCTGTCTTTTCCTGGTGGAAGGCAAGGAAATGCCCATTGAAGGCACAGGTTCCACACATTGCTGTCTGTGACAAAATGCATCCCTTTCCAAGGTTATTTGTTTTCTAGTTACGCTCAGTTGCCCCTGTCAGAATCAGGGACGCATCATGCTGCGTGCTGCACCAAAACACATACAACATTGTTAATGCTCAACAAAACTTTTAGGAAGTTTTTATTAAAGGCAAAACACATTGGAAGGAGGAACTAGATGAGAACAAGGTTACACACAGACTGCCTTTGACAGGACCCCATCTTAATGGAAGTTAAAGCAAATCACAGGCCCAAAGTGTAGTAAATATGCTCTTGAAAAAGATGAGTGATGCTCAGCATTTTGCTGAGGACTTATATTGCTGCAGTGTTTTCTCTCTTTCTAGTGAAAACAATCAGTATCACCAGGTTTCCTCTTGAAATGGTGGCAGAGAAACAACTGCTGGCGTTTGCGTCATATGGATCTGCTCGCATAACTTAGTGACGAATCTTATTAAAAAGCAAGCACCTCAAGCGAAATGTCTATAGCTCAGTTTGCTTGCATTTACCTCCAGCAACATGGCATGCCTCATTAAATTTTGAAGCAGTGTTTATTAAAAGAGTAAAATGAATCAGCATCCTCCACCAGGCTTTTCAGCTCATTTTCATGACGTCAATATTCAGGTTTATTTAATCCAGTTAAAATATACATCAATTAAACAAGGACTCAGAGCATCTCCTGCAGCACTGAAAAATGCAGTAAATAGGCGTAACATAGTTTTACTTCTTTTCTTCAGCATAAGATCTACCATTACCATAAACAGCATATATCTCACCTTTGCAACCAGCAATTTAAAAAGCCTCTCCCTTCAGTGAGCCCTGGGAAAGTCTGGCCACCACAGAGTTCCTTGCTTCCTGATGCCATGTATCCACTAGTCTGTTTTTCCTGTCTGGCAATGAATGCTCTTCTATCAAAAGCTTTTTCACAGAATGGATCAAAAGTTAAGCTCAATTGTTATAACTCAGGTTAAAATTTAATGCAGCGCAACAGACTAACACTGGGGGAGTTTCTGTTGTACTAGTTCTCTACAAGCTAAGTATCACTAACAAGAAATTCCAGTTAATACTTCTCCTCTGTGACCTCAACTTACACAGCAGTTCAGGTTTTCCTTTCTCTCTCTCAAAATTCATTAAAAAGCTTTATGCAAGCTGAGATTTTTGCATACAAGTTCTCTGCCAAGAATAAATTTTTACAACTGTGTTTTAAGCTCCTTTAAAAAAAAAATTCGTAAAATTATAATGGAAATACTGACAGTGCCCATAAACACAAGTACAGAAACATTATTGCGATAGGTAGCTCCTATCCTATCCAAAAAGAGAAAGTTGGTCTCTAAAACAAATTCCATGTTCGTTTTGTAACAACGGCCAATTATGAGATCAGTTAAAAGAGGTGCAAACAAAGAATCTTGGGGATTTAAACACTGATGATGGCAGCATAAAGCCATCACCTTTGTCATTACACTTTGATTGTGCAAGATTTTTATTTTTATTTTTTTCTTTTATAAGTCCTGAATGACTTTATAACTCATTTCTCCTGGGCAATCTCTTCTCCCAGTGGTCATCACAGGCTAAATTGGCAAATCTTTGAGTCGTGCTTCCAAACCTAATACATTGGCCACTCCCATAGATTAATAATATAATGATTTATATTCAGTTTTGTCAATTTTATCTCTTGGTTCAGTCTGATGAAGCCCACCACTATACATGTGCAGCTCAGTCACACAAAAAACAGCTATTCCTTGCTGACAGACTAAAACTCTGCCCTATGACTTCCCATGAGTTCTCCCTTCTGCCTCAGGATAAACTTTGTGTTAGACCAAGAAATGGAGGCTATACACTGTAACAAACTGAATCTCACAGGCTATTTAAAAGCAACACTGTTTGGAAGAGTTATACCTCATACAGAAAGAGTAAGTGTCCACCCACAGTGATACATTCTCTTAATATTGTGGAACACACTTCCAATTTTCTTAAATACACAGTGAACACCACAATGCAAAATAGAAATACAAGAAAAATTACATGCTTGGTTGTCCTAAGGAGGTGCAAATTCACGGTGATAATGGGATACACAGCGAAGCACCACAGCGTCAAGTGTTAACCCTATTCAACACTCTCCAAAATGAATCAGAGAATGGCAAAATCCAGAAGCACAGATCAAAATCATGTGACTGCGAACTAGCCTTGACACCTGCTTATGTCATTAATAAAATATTTAATATATCTGAAGAATATTGGGTCTCCTAAAGTGCCTTAACCAGCGCTGAAATGTGTTAGTCATCCAACAAGAATTCTCACTTCAACACTGGAAATTACGGAACAAGGAAATCAAATCAACTCTTTTACAAGGTAGCCAGCTCAAACACAAAATCTGGACAGTGATATCTGCAAACATCCATTACTAAAAATTACGAACTGGTAGTCCTTTTTACCAGAAAGGGACATTGTGTAAAATTACGGGACACTGAAACAAGCAGCTACACTGGGCTTTCAGTATGCTCATTAAACAAGTCCAGCAAATTCAAAACTGCTTCATATAGATCTGCTGAACTCAAAGCAATCTCTTCACTCTTGCAGTCTTCCCCTCTGGGTAAAAGTAAGTATGGGATGACATTTAATAATTTTCCTTACCTGAAAAAGGTTATTTCAAGAACATCTACATAGGTAAACTACAATACAGTAAATGTGATGATAAATTAAGCAACTTCACAAAAGAAAAAGGGCAAATTCTCACCCAGAAAAAGGCAGGCTATTCCAGAAAACTGAGAAGAAAGTGAATTTGAGTTCATTACGATTATTTATGTATCATTTAATTAAGCTGTTTCTGTAAAAGATCAAGAGATCTTGAGAAGAATATTCTTGAAACTCCACAAGTGACAGGACTAAATCTCAGCTCCATTTTTTCACAGGGAAATTTGGGAAGGAGCCTCTGGAAACAGTACCATTGCTCTGCAACCCACTAACTCAGTTTATCTTGTAAAAAAAAAAAAAGAAGAAAAAGTTAGCCCTTTTGTATACACACACACTTTTAAGATAATAGGATTTTCTTCACAGCATCAAGTTAGGCACTGAAATACTTTGTTATGATTACTTTTATCACACTGAATCCAAACGTTCTGGATTATTAATCAACTCTTCTGACAGGTCTCTAACAACAAAACATGCCATGCAGCTAACTATGACTCACTATTCACCTTAAGCTGATAAAACAGAAAAGGAACATGGGGAAGTTCTCAGATCCAACCCAGGCAGCTCACAGCTTTAGGAAAGCCTTTCCATTTGCTTTCTCACCATCAAGACCAGTGCATTTGTTGGCTTTGACATGGCAAACTTCCCACTTGCCTGCTCCCACTCTACCAGTTGATGACAGCTACCACATCAAGGGCTACTAGTACACAAAGCACCTATGTTGTCTCAAGAGCTGAGGACATGTGAAAAACAAGTTAATGCCCTCTCAAGTAAAACATTAAGTTCTCCACTTCTTTTCTCCTTAATACCTCCTTATATTCTCTGACTTGTTTTGAAATGTCTGTTCACCCTTCAAGTTAAGTTGCTGTTTTACCAAGTACCATGCTATGCCTGTGCCACAACACCATTATCAGAAGAAATCACTTCACAGAGCAGTCTTCTCCTGGGCTGTTGGGAATCCAAATCCAGATCCCACTTCTCCATTTGTCACCCAAAGTCACCACCTCCACCTTCACAGTTTGGCTAGGTTGGGCCTGGTGCTGAGTGATGGAGGATGTGTAAAGAGAAAGTAAATGAAGGAGGTAAGATAGGGGTAGAGACTGGCCATGTAAAGTGTTGAAGCATGCACATGTTCTTCCCACCTCAGTTTATCCATTCTCACCCAGACTACTGAATAATGTACTTCATAACTGCTACCCCCACAATTACACAGCACTGAGAGAAGTCAAGTAACACCAGGAGGTTTCACATTAGGCACTGGGAATAACTGCAGTTCCTGCTTAAGCAATTACAACAAGCTGGGGAATACTTGCTCTGTGCTGTGCAATATCCCCCTGCACACACATGGTGCTTGTTGGCATCAGCAGCTCCACAGGAACTCTGATGGAGAAGCATCCCCCAGAAACCCTGGCCCCCCTTCACTGCTCTTTTCTAAAAAAAAAAAAAAAAAAAAAAAAAAAAGAAAGAAAGCAGCTTTTGCTGCATGTTGTAGATGATTAAATGGCTTTTACAGTCCCCAATCCAAAACAAATTAAAAGGGATACAAGTCCAAAAACATCTGGTGATAAGCATTTGTTCTCAGTGAAACAAATGGAAGGATTTCTCTTATTAAACACACAAAAGGTTATCAATAACCTACCAGTTCACACCGTGTCTGCCAAGGAGGGATCAGTTCCCACTCTGTAAAAAGCACCTGTGCTGACAGCCATAAGCAGACACATCCAATCTCCTCCACCAAAGGCAGCCTCCCTCTAAGGAGCACATTCAAACCAACTCAGAAAGGCTTCTGAAGAACAAAGGCTATCTGCAATGCAAACTTGACTCCAAATCAAGTACATGATCAAACCTGCTTCCTTGTAAAATCTTTATTTGACTCCACCACAATAAAACTAAGAAAATTATAAAATTCTTAACTAATAATTTTCTAATTTGACCACATAGTAAAGAGGTATCAAAACCTCCCAGAAATTATTTTACTGCACTATGTATAGTCCTATGAGTACAATTAAAATGTTCCAACCAAGCTCTACAATAGGAATGCTGTTCATAGTTTCTTAAGAGAATATTGCTTTCCTTGCCCAGCACAGTCCATTCAACCCCGATTTATCAAACCCTTAATCTACGCTAGTTAAAAATAAAGCCAAGTTCAAAACATGGATGAAAACCAGTTTCACTTCTCACACCATTCACCTGTATGCCTCTTATTTTACACTCTAATCACGACTTTATGAGCTGCTCCCACCAAATTCCACTTCAAATGACACTGAAGAAAGCTATGAATTCGTAATTGAATGATGCAACTTAATCAGCTTCAAAGCTACCAACAATATAAAACAATGAGCCAGGATCACCAAGCTCTGAAAGCACTGAGGCCTGACCTAAAAGAAAAACAGAAAGTTGCTATGGTGCTTTGAAATTAGGGGTCACGGTAAATTAATACACAAATCAGTCTCACTATAGCCACTGTTCTCACCTGTATAAATATTTTGCAGCAAGTCATATATAAGATATGGATATTGCCAAAGAAGTACAGTGAAACATGCATGCTACAGCCCCCCAATACAAAAAGAAGTCTGTCATATTTTTCTTTAATTATAAAACACAGAACTTTTAGAAGTAGAAATTACTCCAGCATAACTCTTGCAAGCCACAGTTCATGTAACTATGCATTACTTCGGAATTTAAACTGCTCTTGCTCCTTCTGAACAGTCAGAAATTGCCACACAAATACCAATGTACTCTTGACCTCTACAGGGAGTGGCTCATTCCTGCCTAACATGCCAACAACTGCTTAAGACAAAGTTTCTCCATCGCTGACCTAACACGTTCATCTACCACATCAAAACCATCACGTGCACTCGTATGATTTAGTAGATTCTAGACATATTCACTTTTAATGAATATTAGCTTTTCCAAAGCAACGCTCAAAAGTTGAAACACATCCTAAGGATTCTGGGTCTTTCATCCCCCCAGCCAAGTGGAAGCACACGTGTCAAGTTCTCATCCTGGAGTCACCAGCTACAAAGCTTCATCCTTTTCAGATAAGTCCTTCCAAAGGTACAACATAAGATGAAACCATTCCTACACACATCATTTTACTTTAATTTGAGAAGGCTCACTGAACAGACTTAGCAAATTCCGTCCATAAACCACTGACTTCAAAACAATCCTCTAAAGTCGGTTTCCTGCACTCAGTACTCTAAGCTTGTAACACAGCAAAGTTGACTAACCTCAGCTTTAACTATAGTTTTGTCCTGTAATGCATAATGCATTAAGGCATGATTTAAACTTCAAAAAAATCATCTCTCTCTGTATTCACTTGTATATGACAAAGATACATGAGCTAGAGTATTCTCAACTCACTCCTTTATTCTGTATTTACTTCCGCACAGGGAGAATATCAAGGAGACTGTGCTAGAAAAATCTGTCAGGTAGAAGTTTTTTCACAACTATGTATCAAAGACAATTAATGCTGGACAGGAACAATATTTTTATTGCAAAGAAAAGGTCATGTATACCTGGTAAAGAAATAAAGCAAACTTCCTCTGGTACATCCTGCGAAAGAGCAGAGCTTTTCGTAAGCCCACATTATTTTTCATTTCAGAGCTGAGAAGATGTAACACAGGCAGGAAGATACTTACTGGAATGCTGTTCTGACTAACCCTAGAAAATAAAGACTTGAGAATCTATTTTAAAAGTGGCAACAATTAATAAAGCAGCATCTGTGGCAAACCTAAAATTCAACATTGATATTTTTCATCTCTTTTTTTTTTTTTATCATAATCCTATAATGTAGGGTACATCCTGCCATAGACTCAGCTGGAGAAACATTTTACACTAAAATTGATGAATACAGTTTAAACAAAGAGCATTTCCTTGGGTTTCTTGCTAGCAGGACACAAGAACCATGCTATACATCTCTTCACATCTGCAAAGGGTAAGAGATTTTCTTTAACAGACACAAGAGCATAGAGTTGCTCACTAGAGGCAAGTATTTGCTCTTGTCCTGGTCCCTCACCTCACCCAAGCGACATGGCTCAACCTACGCAACCAGCTACTTTCATATAAGAAGTTAAGGCTGATGCAAGGTGCAGAGCATGGCATTTAGGCCATGAGGAGGGGTAGGGGGGAGCATGCCCAGCCTGCAGACCAGCAGTGGTGTCAAGGCAAGTCAATAAAGACAAAAGGATCCAGATGTGAAATATCTAAAGGAAGACTATTTGACAAATACTTAGTGCTTTCTTAAGTAATCGGTCCTTAGCTAGGGAAACCACAGTGTTTAATCAGAGAGGGTGATACACCAATGTTGGTAACTCTATTTCCTAATAGCACAAAAACCCTGCACAAAGTTCTCTATACTTTGTTGTCTGTCATTTTGTACAACACCCTTCCCTCAAGCACTGGTCCTCAGAACACATTACACATTGTTAGAGGAGATTAATTTAACTGCAGATTTTGATTTCTTTTTTCTTTTTTTCTTTCACAAAGCACTTAACAGAAATCACTGCTTGGGAACTGGAGCTCAGAAGCAGAGTCTAACAATTTATTTACAATCATAGCAACTAATTGCTCAAAGACAAGCCTCAGGCCCATTCCCATGTCGCTGAAGTTGGCTGCTGCAGTGATGTGCCACTCATCTCAAGAAAACAGTGTTGTTAACTTGTGTAAGTGGTTTTGCTGGCACAAGAGGGTGGGCAGTGGAGCAAATGACCACTGGATAATGCTGACTTCTGCAGCGACAATGAGACAATAGCAGAAAAAAAAAAAATTGACATGTGGTACTGGTTTTGTTAGAAAAAGGTTTGCCCAAGGTCTCAGCCAGCTCATAGGAAATTACTGTATAGATGGAGACAGTGCCTTGACAAGGCCAGCCTTCCCCTCCCAGCCTTTC